>PVJC01029072.1:0-22137 GCA_004026665.1 Murina feae | reverse complement strand
GGCGGAGGAGGGGGTTCCCGAGAGCCGGGCTGGCTGCGCGGGGAGGGGGGGGAGGAGGGGAGAGCTTGCCAGCTGCCGATGCCCGCATCAAGCCCCCAGGGACGGGATATGATTGGTAGGGAGAGACCTGGAACCCACTCCCCGGGGTGACTGCGTGATCAGCGTGGGGAGACAGTTGCTCCCCGACAAAGACTTTCTCCTCTTGCGAACCCCGGAGCGTGGGAACCCCCCAGAGGCCCGTCAGAGCCGGTGCCTCTGCCACGGCTGGTCCGGGCGCCTAGGAATCTGCATTCCTGACCAGGTGAGGCGATGGTCTGGAGGCCTAGCTGAGAGCCACTGCCCAGATGGCTCCTCAAACAGCCTTCGAGGGCAGCGGCGTCACTGTCATTGGACAAATAGGGAGACTGAGGCACAGAGTAGCAAAGTGGCTGCCCGAGGTCACACAGGCCATCAGGGAGCCGCGTGAGAAACGGATCCGCAGCCTGCGGGACCAGCACTTGCTCTGAGGACCAAGCTGAGCCCTTTCCCCTCCCGGCCTCCCCCCAGGGCCAGCTGCGCGGGCAGCTGCGGTCGCCTCTCTCCGTGACCAGGACCCTCTTCTTTGACCATCAGGATCCTCCCAGGACCCTGACGAGTGGCCGGCCGGGGGCTCTGGCCTTGGCCCGGTGGCTCTGCCCCCCTTCCCAGGCTTAGCAAGAATCCTACTGACTCAGTCAGAGTCCCGCATCCTTACTGTCTGGTCAATCGCGCACCCACCTCCCTGGCCTGCCTTCAGCAAGTCGGGTTACCAGACCCCCCCCACACACACACCCCCCTGAGGTTTCCTCATAGTAGTTTCCCATCCTCACAGGCGCTCTGCCCTTGCTGGTGCACCTCCTCCTGCCCCGGTGCAACCCCAGGGCAGCAGGCCCCCTGTGTGTCCCGATGGCCCAAAGCCTGATTGCCGACTGTAACAAGTGCCAGGAAGACTTTTTTCATTTTTAAAAAAGTCGATTTTTATTGATGTCAGAGAGGAAGGGAGGGAGGGAGAGAGAGAGAGAGAGAGAGAGAGAGAGAGAGAGAGAGAGAGAGAGAGAAATATCAATGAGAGAGAATCATGGATCGGCTGCCTCCTGCACACCCTCCACTGGGGATCAAGCCCACAACCCTAGCACGTGCCCTGACCAGGAATCAAACTGTGACCTTCTGGTCCATAGGTCAGCGCTCAACCACTGAGCCGCACCTGCCGGGTCATCAGCGGACATAGTTACACTGAGCACTGCGGGCCGCTGGCCCTCCCAGGGACCCCTGTCTTCAACATGGGGAGACCTTATTGAGGTTGGTCGGCCTCTCAGGAGGGAATGTGAAACATCAATGTCAGAACCTTACATCACTTGTTCGTTCATTCATTCATTCATTCATTCATTCACACAGCCACGCGTATTCATTGAACACTATCGACCATCTGTGTGACACATTCCACACTGCGTATCGGGAACTGAAGCGGATGGAAGACTTTGGCACTGCTCGCCCCACCCCAATCTAGGTTGTTCCCTGCTGCCTAGAGCGGATCTTGGCATATACTACGTGCTCAACAAGTGGCTTCCCCCATTGCATGCGTGGCATTTGTTTTTCCTCCACCAAAAGGGGAGACAGAAAAGGGAGAGGAACCTGACCAGTGTGACTCAGTGGTTGAGCATCAACCTGTGAACCAGGAAGTTGAGGTTAGATTCCCAGTCAGAACACACGCCTGGGTTGTGGGCTCAATCCCCAGTAGGGGGCGTGCAGGAGGCAGCTGATTCATGATTCTCATCATTGATGTGTCTCTCTCTCCCTCTCCCTTCTTCTCTGAAATCAATAAAAATATATTTTTAAAAAGGGATGGGGGAAGAGAGGAGCAGCCGATGAGTGAGCAGCTGGGAAGACCAAACCATCCCGCTTCCCTGGGACTGTCCTGATTTTCGCCCAGGATACCCTCAGGCAAACCTCCACTGGAGGGAACGGAGAGAGTGGGGTCTGTGCTTTCCGGAAGGGAGAGGAGGCCTGGGGAAGCAGAGCAGAGCAATAAATGTTCTACAATTACTTGTTTACACGTCTGAGGTCAGGGGTTGTGTCTGCTTCATGTCCAGGTCACCTTCTAGGGGAGCCAGCACGTGCTGGACTCAGCAGACCAGGGTGGAATCTCCCCCCCACCCCCCCTTTTCTCAGCTACAAACCAGGCCAATGAACAGCACTCAGCTCACAGTTACTCAAAGGGTGACATAAGGAAAGCCATGCAAAGTACTCAGCCCTGTGCCTACCCCAGAGGAAGTAAGTGGTAGATATTAGTGCTGTTGCCGATCCATGGATTCTCTCTCATCATTGATGTTTCTATGTCTCTCTCCCTCTCCCTTCCTCTCTGACATCAATAAAAATATATTTAAAAAAAAATGTGTGAGCCTTAATGGCCCCTCTGGATCCCTGACGAAGAAAGCAGGGTAGAAGGCAGTGTGTGTGTGTGTGTGTGTGTGTGTGTGTGTGTGAACTTGTCCCAGGCCACAGCCCGCTCTGTACTCCTGCTGGGGAAAGGGCAAGGCCCACAGGTCTTCCCCTTGACCTCCCTTGATGGCACTGAGGGTGCCCGGGGAAGAAGGTGTTAATCCAAGAGAGAGCAGGTCCATCTCTGGGGAGTTGAGCCTTCTACCAGCCCATCTCTCCATTCTCTGGCCTCCTCTTCTCCACTGCTCTTGTCCCCTCCCTCCCTCCCTCAGCCACTTGCTGTCACAGCAAAGTCTTAGGCCTCGTACTGGAAGCCGCAGCAGCTCTTGCACCCCTCTTTCTGACTGGGGTACGCCCTCAGCACTCTTGCTCCAGCAGCCCTCCCATTGCGCCAGTCTCCCAGGGAATTGGTTTCCCTTCTTTTTTTGTGTTCATGTGGCAAATCCTATTGGTTGACTTTCTGTTACCAAAATAACTGTACTTCTGGATTAAATCTCATATGGTGGAAGTATGGTATCCTTTTGGTTCCCCCTTATGTTTTTTAAAAACGTATTTTTTTATTGATTTCAGAGAGGAAGAGAGAGGGAGAGAGAGAGAAACATCAATGATGAGAGAGAATCATGGATTGGCTGCCTCCTGCACACCCTGTGCTGGGGATCGAGCCCACAACCTGGGCCTGGGCCCTTGACTGGAATCAAACCTTGACGTCCTTGTTCATAGGTCCACGCTTAACCACTGGGCCACACCAGCCAGGCTACTCTTAGCTTTTAATTGGCGATTAATCATCCTCAACTTGTTATTGTTTTCCTCCAATGCATCACTTGCTCCCGGAAACATCCTTCCACTGATACAGCCTTTATAATTATCATTGTCTCAGTACCTCTTACATTACACCAGGTGCCTGAACCCCCTCCCACCAGTATCCCAGCCCAACTGTATTGAAAGAGATTCTTATCGCCACAGCCAGCGGGGAGGAAGCGGTCAGGCCCAGGACTCAGCAGAGTTCCAGAGAAAGTAACATTTTAACTCTAGCAAGTTTCTGTGTCAGATCACCGTCCTGGTTGGGAAGGGGTGGGCCCTTGAGATATGGGATAGGGACACCTGGATCCACACAATAAAAACAGTCTTAACTCACCATGTACCCCTAAGCCCCCTGGGCTTTCGGAAGTGGCGGAGCGGGCAAGGCCAAGAGCCTGTCCCTCCAGAAGAGCAATGGCAGCTGCCAGGAGAATGCTTAATCCAAGCAACAAGCCCAAACAGGCTGGCACGCAACAGGAACAGTGAGCTGGGAGGTGTTTCAGCTGACCCTGGTCCGCTCGCCTACTCCCCATCATGGAAGTAGCCTTGCTGATAGGACTCTCCCAGCCTGGAGGTGGCTGCTGGGGGCGTTTGTCAAAAACACTCACAGGCAGTTGTGTTAGTCATTGCCGTCTAGAGCAACGAATAACAGTTGGGGCAAACAGTAGAAAAAGCTTGGGAGAAAATGCTGGTAATGAAGCGCTCTGTAAGAGCTTTGAAAAGCTCTGAACTATCCCTGGGATCCTGCAAGGTCATGTGCACACCTGGGGCTGTGTGCCTGCTCAGGAAAGACCTGAGAAGGCCTTGAGATCTCATCTCTGGCTGCCCTTCAGTCTCTGTGCAAGCAGGAAATGAAGCCTAAGGCAGAGTTGTAAACTGCCTGGCTGAATGTCAAGGGCATGCCCCCCTCCCCCGCCACACACACACACACAGAGCTCTTTTTTCTTTATTGGGTTTTTGGTTTTAGGATCTTAAAGAAATCTTTCTTCAATTACTAGTTGGCCACTGAATTAATGAAACAGAGACTTCAATAGCCACACACCACTAAAAATACAGACTTGACAAAATTAGTTCAGAAAAGTCACTAAACAAACAAACAACTATTGCTACAATAGGCTGCAACAAAAAATCCTGGGAGGTGGAGAGAATCTGATTTCCAGAGTTGCCACCTTATAATAGTCAAAATGTCCAGTTTTCAACAACAACAAAAAATTTACAATGCAAAGAAAAGAAAGTATAGCCTACACACAGGGCAAAAAGCAACTAATAGAAAAAGTTCCTGGGGAAGCCCAGACACTGGACTTACTAAACCAACACTTTAAATCATGTACTTTAAATATGTCCAAAAAACTAAATGAGACCATGAGAACAATGTCTCCCAAAACAGAATATCAATAAAGATATCTACACTAATAAAAGAGAAAGATGCAAATTGACCATACAGCCAATCAGGAGTGAACATGCAAATTAACCCAACAAAGATGGCGGGTTAATTTTCATACACAGGCGCCAAGCAGCCAGGGGCGGGGCGGGATGTTGTGTTGTCCCCATGACAACAATGCAGGCATTCTGCACCACCCCAGCCTCTCTGGGCCTCTGGGCAGCATGGGAAGGCGGAAAGGTGGCTCCGGCCAGAGCAAAGGTGGTGTCTGCAGCCAGGGGAAGGAAGGCCCATTCTTTCATGAATCTTCCTGCATCGGGCCTCTAGTATAAATTATAAAAAGGAACAAAATAAAAATTCTGGAGTTGAGGTCACAATAACAGCAGATTCAACCAGGTGGAAGAAAGAATTAGTAAGTTTAAAAATGTGTTAATTCCTCTAGTCTCAGAGACACAAAAAATAAAAATAAAGAAAAATTAACAGAGCCTAAGAGACCTAATGGAAATACCAAGAAGGAAAGCAGACAGAGAAATGAGCAGAAAGAACATTTGGAGAAATAATTCCTCCCCCAAAAAAAGAAACTGCCAAGTCTGATGAAAAACTAATATACATATTCAAGAAACAAAACAAATTCCAAGTAGAATAAACTTAAAGATATCTACACTAAGACAATCAAATTCTTTAAAAAAAATCTATCTAATCTAATAAAAGAGTAATATGCAAATTGGTGTCACTCCACTACACCTAAGCCATGCCCACCAAACCAATCAGAGCAACTATATGCAAATTAACCCAGCCAGGATGGCGGCCAGCAGCCACGGGGCTGGAACAAGCAGGACACTTGTCTTGGCGATGGAGGAAGCTAAGGTTCCTGTCTGCCTAGGCCACTGTGGCCTCCGCTCAAGGCAACAAAGTTTCAACTATAGAAGATAAATAAACCCGAGATACCTGCTTCCAGCCTTGGGCTCAAGGAAGCGCTGGAAGCCTGGGTTGTCAGGGGCAACCTGACCTGGGCTCCAGTTAAAGCAACAAAGTTTCAACTTTAGAAGTTAAATAAATCCCAGATACCAGCTTCCAGCCAGCCTCAATGCAAACAGCCATCAGCCACTCATCCAGGCTGGCCAGGCACTCCAGTGGGACCCCCACCCTGATCCAGGACACCCTTCAGAGAAAACCAGCCAGCCCCCACCCATGCACCAGGCCTCTATCCTATATAATAAAAGGGTAATATGCAAATTGACTATAACAGCAGAACCACTGGGAATGATTGGTCACTATGACACACACTGACCACCAGGGGGCAGACGCTCAATGCAGGAGCTGCCCCCTAGTGGTCAGTGCCCTCCCACAGGGGGAGTTCTGCTCAGCCACAAGCCAGGCTGCCAGCTGCCAGCACAGCAGTGGTGGCGGGAGCCTCTCCTGCCTCCTCAGCAAGCTAAGGATGTCCGACTGCAGCTTAGGCCTGCTCCCCACTGGCAAGTGGACATCCCCTGAGGGCCCCCAGACTGCCAGAGGGATGTCTGGCTGCCAGCTTAGGCTCAATCCCCCAGGGAGCAGGCCTAAGCCAGCAGGTGGACATCTCCCAAGGGGTCCCAGATTGCTAGAAGGCACAGGCTGGGCTGAAGGACCTCCCCTCCCCCGAGCGCACAAATTTTTGTGCACCGGGCCTCTAGTATATATATAAAAAGCCAGCAACCAGAACACCATAACAACCAGGACAACCAGTTGCTATGATGCCCACTGTGGCCTGTGAACCAGCCCAATCAGCCTTTCCCACCCCGATCGAGGGCGGGGTGGCCAGCCAACCCCCCTTGGCCCCTCCCCTGATTGCCCCCCCCACTCCAATTGGGGGTAGGGCCTGCCAGCCAATCACCTGAAGCCCATCTCCCCAGCCATCCCGGCCCTGATCAGGCTGGGCTGGCTAGACCCCACCCATGCACGAATTCATGCACTGGGCCTCTAGTAAATATATACTAGTAAAGAGAGTTTTTGAAAGCAGCAAGAAAGCATCAACTCATCATCTATGATGGATCTTCAATAAGATTTCTGTGAGCTCAGTATTTGTGTTCCCCCTAACTTTCATATTTTGAAATCCGAACCCCCAAGGTAGTGGTATTAGGATATGGGACCTTCAGGAAGTGATTAGGTCATAGGGGTGGGTCCCTGATGAGATCTCCCTCACACATTCCATCATGTGAAGACACAGCTCTGACTCTGAACAAAGGAGCAGGCCCTTCACTCGATGCCAAATCCCCTGGCACCTGGACCTTGGACATTCTGGCTTCCAGAACTGTGAGAAGTTTTTATTGTTTATAAGCCACCCAGTCTAAGGTATTCTGCTATACAAACCCAAATGGACTAGGACACAGACTAACAGCTGATCTTTCATTGGAAACCATGGAAGCCAGAAGGCAGTGAGATGGCACATTCAAAGTGCCAAAAAAAATAACAACAACCACCCATCAACCAAGAAATCTATACCTGGCCAAACTATTCTTCAAGCCAGAATTCTGTGGTCTCTCACAAATGAACTTTATCCTCAAAACTTGGTATTATAAACTTCTGCCAAAATAAATTCTTGTTTAAAAGAGCTAAAAAAATAATTGATATAATTTTTTAGTGAAGAAGAAATTAAGATATTCCCAGCCCTAGCTGATTTGGATCAGTGGATAAAGCATTAGTCTGCTGACTGAAGGGTCCTGGGTTCGATTCTGGTCAAGGGCACATGCCCAGGTGCAGGTTCAGTCCCCAGTGGGGGATGGGGGCGTGCAAGAGGCAGACAATCAGTGATTCTCTCTCATCACTGATGTTTCTATCTCTCTCTCTCCCTTGCCCTTCCTCTCTGAAATCAATAAAATATATATATCAATATTTTTTAAGAAGATATTCCAGATAAATAAAAGCTATATGAGTTTGTCACTAGTAGACCCGTCGTACAAGAAATGCTAACAGGAGTTCTTCAGGTTGAAATCCAAGGATACTAGGCAGTAACTCAAATCCACTCAAAGAAATAAAGAACATCAGTTAAGGTAACTATATAAATTAATATAAAGTTTTTGTACTATTGAAGTTAAGTTGGTTCTGATCTGAACTGGTTATAAATTTCATATGTTAATTATAATCCCTTGGGAAATTGCTAAGAAAATAACACAAAACATATAGCCTTTGTTCTCTTTGATTTTCAGTATTGGAGGTTTCTATTGATATATCCTCAAGCTCAGAGCTTCTCTCCTCGGCCATGTCCAGTTTACTAATAAGCCCATCAAAGGCATTTTTGATTTCTGTTACAGTGTTTCTTATCTCTTGTATTTCTTTTGGGTTCTTTCTTAGGATCTCCATCTTTCTGCTTACGTTGCGCATCTGTTTTTGCCTGCTGTCTACTTTATCAATTAGAAGCCCTCGCATTTTAATCATAGTTGTTCAACATTCCCAGTCTGATCATTCCAACGTCCCGGCCACATCTGGTTCTGGTGCTTGCACGGTCTCTTCAAATCGTGGGTTTTGCCTTTTAATAGACTTTGCAATCTTTTTCTTGATAGCAGGACATGGTGTGCTGGGTATAGGAACTGCTGGAAATAGGTCCAAGTGATGAGGTGGAAGGGGCTGAGGAGGAAGCACATGCCGCTGGACTGTGAGCATCATAAGTGTTTCTCCATGTTTTTCCTCTGTCCTGAGGGGGGACAGGGTGGCTGCAGAGGCCTGGAGCTGGGAATTTCCGTCTCCCACGTGCAAGGGTAGAGGAAGCCGGCCTGGTTCCTTCCCGTTTCCCTCGTGGAAAACGAGCTGGCTGACCTCGTCTATTTCCTCTCCCCATGTCAGCGAGGCTCTGATAATCCCTCAGGGGGTTAGGTTCTGGTTAACTAGGTTCTCCTGAGGGCAGGCTTTGTGAAGAACAGAGTGGCCCGGCTGATGTGGCTCAGTGGTTGAGCATGGACCTAGGAACCAGGGGGGGCAGGGTTTGATTCCTGGTCAGGGCACGTGCTCAGGCTGTGGGCTTGATCCCCAGTGCGGGGCGTGTAGGAGGCAATCGATCTGTGATTCTCTCTCCTCATTAATGTTTCTGTCTCTCCTTCTCCCTTTCTCTCTGAAGTCAATAAAATACATATTTTTAAAAACCAAGAAAAATAGTGTCCTGTCATATCTCAAGATGGCTCCTAGTCCCTGTCCATGCGGGGAGCACGAAAGGGTTGAGAAATGACACTAAATGTGAGGGGCAGGTAGAGCTCCTGGAGGTAAGACTCACATAACTGCCACGGGGTCTCCCTGTGACTGCGTTTCCCTGAAGTGTTCATCCCTTCTCGTTGTCCACACGGAACCTCCAGCAACGCATCAGTTACAGCTCTGGTCCTCCCCACCCCCATACTAGTTCCCATGGCGACTTCCACTCGTGGATCTGTACTCTGCTGAGCTGATTCCCTGTACTGGCGCATCTGTCTGTGATCTTGGGGGCAGCAGCCCGCCCTGCGTCCCTCTCTCACAGATCCCAGAGCTGTGCTTTTTCTCCGTCTGTACACCTTTTACTTGTTAGGTCAGAGTGGGCAACGCTAAGAGGTAGAAGCTGGAAGTGCAGTCTGTGCTACTTGGTTACAGCGGCCTGAGCAAACTCACAGGGCCACAGCGTGAGGGGCTGGAAAGCCCTCTGGGCGGTTGCATTTCACGGGAGGACGCTCTTCTGCGCCAGCGTGCTCTGGTGGGCATTGACGTGCACTTATATTTGGCAAATGATCATTTTGGCCACCCACTGGTACTTCTTTTACCAATTTTGGTAGCAAATGGGTAAGTGCAGCAACCTTGGCCGAAAGAGGATACAGCTCGCCCGTGTCCTCCCTCGCTCACTGATCCAGGAGGTGCGGTGAGCAGGGCTCAGACCCCTCAGGGGCCCTCTGGGCCTGGGTGGCCGCCCAGTCTCAGTTGCACTTCCTCTGCCAGGTTTGCCTCCTCCAGGCCCCTCTGGCGTAGAGCCGGGGAGTGCTCCTCAATAAACGTCCCACATGCAGATCCTCGTCTCCGGGACTGCTCGCCTGTGACAAACAGCCTGACAGTCGTGTGCTTGGGCATCACCCCAGGAAAAGGCTGGGGATGGTTACAGTGGCTGAAGAGCCATTGCTTCCATCCTCTCCGCTGCAAGGAGTCCTCATGAGCCTGAAAAATCAACACCAGGGACTCAGGAGGGGACATTGCCACTGGTCTGTCTTCCTCAAGGTATAACTGGGAGGGAGACTCTATCACTGATCAATCGGACAATGCCCCCTGACCCACTGCGCCCCGAGGGGCTTGGCATAGATTATTCTAGCAGCAGACCCCGCCCTTGACCTGGAGCCACACGCCTCAGCAAAGGCGAACTAAAATAAGTGCAACATAGTTCCAGACAGAATGGTACTCAGACATCACGCTTATCTGTGTGAAGACAGCTGGGACCATCCCTGACCGATGGTCCTGGGTAACTCTGCGGGCCTGGCTGTAAACCTGGAATCACGCCACATCTTGGGCAGTGAGCACCCTGGCCGCCCCGGGGCACATCCGTGCAGTAATCTATTTCAGAGCATCCTGCGCACGCGGCACCAGCTTTATCATCTGCCCACTTATCCGGGGGCATGGAGAAGGATGGCGATAAATCCTCCATACTCAACCCAGGCAAAGGCAGACCATTACGAGGCATAAGTGACTTGTGATGCCTGTGCGATAAATTGCCCAGTGCAGACCTGCGCATGCGAGGGCAGAGGTCTGAGCGGAATGATGAGCACGTCCAGCGATTAGGAAGAGGAACCCACGGCCATCCAAAGTGCTGTCCCCGGGTCGGTCCTGCAGAGTTCTTGGCCAGGATTTCGTGGCCCTTCCCAGGCAGAAGGAGGCGAGTCCTGGCATGTATCAACAATATTGCTGTCATTCCAACTTCAGACTCTATTCTCGTGTTTTCTGATGAACAGTTTCCTGATATATGTACTGTGGCCAAGGTAGCAATGTGACCATCTTCCTGGAATAATTGCAGCTTGGGTGAGCCTGTAATGTGACAGATAGTGACCAATTATTGATACATCGAAGATGGAGTTGACCTTCAGCTTGCACTTCGGCTCTTATTGAAAACAACTGCAAACGCCTGGCTGGATCCTGGCAGAACTCTGAAACAGGAAATAGCAGTGAAACCCATCGGCATTATTTTCTAAGTCAAAAGCTGGTTCCATGAAAAGACTTATTATAAAACAGACCCTTGGCCATAGCCAGTGTGGCTCAGTGGGTAGAGCGTGGGCCTACGGACTGAAGGGTCCCAGGTTCGCTTCCAGTCAAGGGCACACGCCCGGGTTGTGGGCTTGCTCAATGCAGGAGGCAGCCAATCAATGATCCTCTCTCAGCTTTGATGCTTCTACCCCTCTCTCCCTCTCCCTTCCTCTCTGAAATCAATACAAAATATACTTTTTATAAAGAAGACATTCAAGTGACAAATAAATATCTGAAAAGGCACCCAGCTTCATTAAGCATTGGGGAAATGCCCACTAGAAGGGCCACATGAAAAGGGATGGAAAGCACCAAGTGTGAACGAGGATGGGAAGCGCCCAGAGAGCAATGGGCACAGCCACTCTGGGAAGGTTTGGCAGGAACCACTCAAGTGGAGCATAAGCATCCTTGTGGCCCAGTAGGCATGGACAAGGCCACCGGGAGGATGTAAAAGGGTGTTCACAGCAGCATTGTTTCCTACAACACAAACAGGAGACGCTGCTCATGCCCTTGACAGTGGGATAGATAACTCACGGCAGAGTCCTGGGATGAGAACAGACTACGAGTAGATGCAATGCTACAGGTACATCTGACACACAGAAGACTGAGTGAGAACTGCCAGACACAAGGCAGAATATATATATATTTTTTAAAGTGAAACTAGCCCTAGCTGGTTTGGTTCAGTGGATAGAGTGTCGACCTGTGGACCAAAAGGTCCCAGGTTCGATTCCGGTGAAGGGCATGGACCTTGGTTGTGGGCACATCCCCAGTAGGGGGTGTGCAGGAGGCAGCTGATTGATGTTTCTCTCTCACTGATGTTTCTAACTCTATCCCTCTCTCTTTCTCTCTGTAAAAAAGTCAATACAATATATTCTAAAAAATAAATAAATAAAAATAAAAAACAAAACTACTCTCTGATGGACAGTGAGTGGAGAGAGGAAGGAGGAGGCCTTCGGGGTACAAACGAGGTTCTGTTTCAGGGTATTTTTCCTTTTGGAAATTCAGCAAATTATTTATGATTTGAGAACTTTTAGGTACATGCGCCACATTTTAATGAAAAGTTAAACAAATTCTAATTAAGATATTTCTTTTTTTGGCCCTGGCTCAGTAGCTCAATTGGTTAGAGCATGGGCCCCCTATGCCAATGTGGTGGGTTCAATCCCCAGTCAAGGCACATACAAGAATCAACCAATGAATGCCTAACTCAGTGGGACAACAAATCAATGTTCCTCTCTTCCTTCCTCTTTCTCTCCTTCTCTCTTCCTCTCTCTAAAATCAATCTATATATATAAAAGGCTAATACGCTAAGTGTCTGATCATCTGACTGGTCTCTGTGATGTGCACTGACCACTAGGGGGCAGACACTCAACGCAGGAGCTGCCAGGCTGCAGTGACTTGGCAGCAGCAGTTCTTGGGTGATGCATCCCGAAACCAGAGAGGAGGGAGCCTGATTCCTTGTGGGGCCGCGTGATTCCACCTTCAGCTGTGAGTTGTGTTCTTGCTGGGGCACTGTTGGCCCCGAACCTGGTTTGCTGCACACTTGCGTTTGCATTCCACACCCTGTACGACAGCAACTTTGCAGAGTGCCCTCTTGCACTCTGGGACTCCTCAGGGGATGTTGGACAGCCGGTTTGGGCCGATCCCCACAGGCCAGGCTGAGGGACCCCATGTTACAATAATGTTATGGTCGTAAGGAAACTTCTCTAATGTGTAGAAATCATTATTGTGTGAAATGTTTGCTGTGTGAAGACCCCAATACTCTGTAACTTCCAAAATGTAGTGAATGCCCCACTATCTTGATGTGAATGTCCTTAAAGTGTAAACGCCCTGCTCCTAGCAAAGGCACACTGTCTGGCCCGCACTGATAAGACACAATTTGTTTACCACTGGCTGTATAAGCATCAGATTTTCTCCAGTCGACGTCTCCTGCCTGATGACAGGAGGACTCCACGTCACTCCGTGCAACAAGCCCCTGATTGCTGTGCTGTGTGAGCCTGAACCAACTATGGCCACCTGTCTATCTCCATCTTCGTTGTCCGGCCTTTGTAGGAGCCTAGGACCCATAGGAATAGGTAAATAAACCTGGTGTGATTGCATACTAATTTTGTCTTGTGTGTTCATGTGTTCTGGTTCGGCTCAGCTGTCTAGACATTGAAGTACCAGGGGATAGGCCGTTATGGCTGACTCCTGGTCACCTCCATTTGTCCCACTAAGTCTAGACAGATAATTAATTAATTGGGGCATAATTGGGATGTCTCACCTACCAGAGGGACTCTGCAGACGGGGAGGGACTGAGGGAGGTTGGCTCCAGGGCATGACTGGCCAGTCTTGCCCAGTCCTGCCCCGCCAGCCACCTTCTAATTAATTTCCTTTCAATGTGCATGAATCTGTGCACCGGGTCACCAGTAAATAAATAAAATTAAAGATATATTTTTTTCAAACTACTCATATTTGAACCAAGGCTTTGGACATCACCTATGTGAAGTTGAGAAACAAATGGCCCAGCAAATGGAAGAGATTAAAGCTGGTCCCAATCCAGTAGCACGTGTAAGGGGGACCCTTGGGATTAAGAACCTGCAACATTGTGATTTATAAGGAATACATATCTGGTCATGGTTCCTGGCTCACTGCTCCTAAAATCCCTGGAATTTTCCTGTTATAAGTGTAGTAAAGGTGTCTTTTGTTATATTAATGAGGTGACTTTTGGAAAGCTCTGAGATGAACTAAGGGTGGGGCTGGTTGCCAGGGGAATCCACCACATGATTAGAGGACTGGAAGTCTTAGTCCGCCCCACACCTCACCATCTGACCCATCCTGAGTCATATCCTTTCCTGAGGAACCGGGGATCTGGTGAGTAAATATTTCTTTGACTTCTGCTGTCTGAGGTGGATCATGAACCTGCCTTCCATCAGCTGGAATCTTCCAGATGAGCATGGGCGTTACCAGGCCACAAGGCTGGCATATGAGGCTGCTGTTGCAAAGGTGGGTGGGAGCCCCACCAGCCCTGCTCCCACTAGCCAGGTCTCCTGCCTTTGACCCAAGAGCTGTTCCTTTCATTGCTGTGCCCCCTGGGCTGACACGCCGCCGACAAGGCCTGGCCTGGGCTGCTCTGAGTGCCCAGAATTCAAGCTCATCAAGAGATTCTGTCAGATCAACCTGAGTCCTCCAACTCCAAGCACAGTGTCCTTCCCTTTCCCCAACAGCTACTCTCCGGTGACGAGGAACACAATTCCAGGGCACATACCTAGATTTCAGGTTTGATCCCCAGTTGGGGCACATAGACGGAGGCAACCAAACGATGTTTCTCTCTCATAATGATATTTCTCTCTCTCTCAAACAAAAACAAAAACAAACAAACAAACAAACAAACCCAGCCCTAGCCAGTTTGGCTCAATGGATAGAGCGTCGGCCTTTGGACTGAAGGGTCCCAGGTTCGAGTCCGGTCAAGAGCACAGGCCCGGGTTTTGGGTTTGATCCCCAGTGTGGGGCACGCAGGAGGCAACCGACCAGTGATTATCATCATTGATGTTCCTATCTTTCTCTCCCTCTCCCTTCCTCTCTGAAACCAATAAAAATATATTTTAAAACAAACAAGCAAACAACAAAAAAACACAGTAAAACATATCCTTTGGTGAGGATTTAAAGAAGGAAGAGGAGCTCAGAGAGACCACAAGTGGCTTGTGACCAGCACTGCTCAGGGGAGCAGACCTTTTGGCTCCAAATACATGGGCTTGTCGGTGAGGCACAAATCCTCGCTCACCAAGCCCAATTCTGTCCTGTCTGACTTTTCTTCTGGCTTTGGTGCTAAGTAGGGTTGCCAGGTTTAGCAAATAAAATATAAATACTTCTACTAAAAAATTATTCGTTGTGGATCTGGAAATGCAAATTGAACTGGGCCTCCTGCGTTTCATCTGGCAACTTGACCTACAGGAAAGTTTCGCTGACAATTGAGGGGCAGGATCTTCCATGTTCTCATGAAAGCACCTGGCCAGTGCTGACTGACTCCCATCGGCGTTCTTCCCACATATGGCAATCGCTTGTTTATCGTTTATCTCCAAGCTGGGAGCTCCTTCAAACTAAAGGCAGTGCCTGGTCCACCACCACGTCCTGGTGGCGCCTGATTCAAAGAGTACTTGTTGAAATCTCTACATTTTCTTCTGTAAATAATTCCACCTGAACAGTGCAGTGCTATGTCCGTGTTAGTTAAAACTTCAATTCCAGGGGCAGTCAGTTGCCCTCAGGGAAAATCCCCTCTCCAGCTAGTCAGCTAGCTTGGCCTCAGAAAGGTCACATTCAAATACAAGATCCCAAGGGCTTCATGAATTCCTGTGGCTTTGCAAAGCGAAAGTCAGAAATGGGTTGTCACTGAAGAAATCGGTGGCTCGCTAATTAGCATGAGGAATGTTAGAACCAGGTTCTGGTTGGTGAACTGAAAGGTACCGGGGTCTCCACCTTTCGCCTGCACCTGAGGGGGGGCCTGAGGCTTGGTCCAGCCTCTAGTGTTGGAGGACTTTTGGTTCCCAGATGCTTCTGAGATGTTGCACGTGCCTTGAGTGGACCTTTGCTGCAAAGTGCAAGCTGAGAGGTGGGACCTCCTTGTGCCTAGAGAACAGGTTGCGGCCCTCCATCCCATCCACACGCAAGAAGCGACAGGTGCGGGTACTTGCCATCCCGGCATCTTCGCTCTTGGCCCCCCGAGTGTGTCATTATACTCTTGTTGGACAAAACATCCTTTCTCGCCTCCATTTGGCAACAGTGATCCAGGCCGCCCAGGAGCAGGTCTCCCTCGGGTGCTGGGGATAGGAAGCTACCGCCTCTGCTCCTGGAGCTCCCAGCAAGAGCAGAGATGCTGATGACAATGAAAGAGGCGCAGGGCGGGCAGCCAGCAGGCTCCTGAGGGGGCCAGGAAGTCAGGCGGACTTCTTGTTCGTCAGAAGAATCATTGTTGCCCATGTCGGTGCCACCCCGCTTCCCTTGGTGCCTCTGCACTGTTTCTGAACCCCCCTGGCTTCAGGGGGCATTCGTTGCCAATAAACTGCACCTTCTGTTCCTCAGGGCCTGAGATCTGGGGGTGGATCGCTCCCTGGGGCCCCCGGGGAATAGCCCTGCCCGGGACTAAGGAGGGGGGCATGGCGCCCAAACCCTGAGGTGTAACTCCTGCCCCCCAGGCCCAGAGCCTGAGTCAGGCTGACCTAAAAGCTGCTGGACTTTATCTGAGATGGACCCTGGTCTCTTCCTCACCAAAGTGCCCACTCACCTGTCTGGGTGGTGCTCAGTCACCGAGCCACACTGGCTGGCGCGTCTCCATTCTTTTTTTATATATATTTTTATCGGCTTCAGAGAGGAAAGGAGAGGGAGAGAGAGAGAGAAACATCAGTGATGAGAGAGAATCATGGATTAGCTGCCTCCTGGAGCCGCACCCTGGTGTGTGCCCTTGACCGGGAATTGAACCCGGGACCCTTCAGTCTGTAGTCCAATGCTCTATCCACTGAGCCCACCAGCCAGGGCTGCTCCTCCACTCTGGAAGACCACACTCTGTCCCCACTGAACGGCAATGCCTCCGGATTCACAGACCACTATTCAGCCTCGAGCATTGCACCCTTAGGAAGCGGCTCCTGAATTGACTTCCTCTTAGTTTTATTCAAAATATATTCCAAAGAAACGGTGGCTGAATGTGCCACTCCAAGTCTTCAACCACTCAGGGTCTTCCTGTCTTTGCTCAGAATTAGACACAAGATAAACTGCAGATGAGTTCTCACCCTCTCTCTAAATTTAGAAATCGGAAACCATCGTTTATGATGCCATCTTTGTGGGCCCCGAGGGTGAGGGTGAAATCTGCTTCCCTGCAGGAGAAGGGTGTGCGGGACCTGAGCCACCCCCCACTCCCCCCCACACACACGCATCCTTCACGCAAGGTGCTTCCCACATGGAGTGGAGTCGGATCCCAGCCGCTCCCTCGCCCCCAACCCCCACCCCTGAGGCCTGCAGGTGTCTATTTCCAATCTCTCAGCTTCCCTGTGCGCAGGGCCATTGGAAGTCAAGTGCATTCTGTCCCAAAGGCCAGGGGACAGCCTGCTCGGGTCTGACAACTTGTAGACTTCCTCCTACCCACGTATTCCAATGACCTGATTAGCAATTCGGTTGTATATAATTTGCACCCAGGGTAATTCACTGTCAGCCGGCAGAGCCATCAGCGTGAAAAACGGCACCAAAATTAAAAACCAACAGTCAAATTTGAGCGGGAAGGCGCTCTCCCGGCGCAGTGATGGAGCGGGATTGACTGGAGCCCGTGGACCAGCCCATGAGCAGGCGGCCACGCGAGAAAACGGGAAACGTGTGGTGCCGTCTAACCGTGAAGCCAAGTGGCTGTTTGCCAGCTGCTATCCCACTGCGCTGCTTGTACAACACATCCCCAAATTCCTTTTTATTTTAAATATATTTTTATCTTTATTGATTTCAGAGAGGAAGGGAGAGAGAGAGAAATATCAACGATGAGAGGGAATCATGGATGGGCTGCCTCCCGCATGTCCCCCATCGGGGATCAAGGTTGAGGGCTTGTGCCCTGACCAGGAATTGAACCGCGACCTCCTGGTTCATAGGCTGAGGCTCAACCACTGTGCCACACTGGCCGGGCATCCCCAAATTTTTTGACAATCCTCTCATCAAAGGGTGGAGTGTGACCCCTTGCCTGGAACAGACACACGGGAGGAATAGGAGGGTATGGGGGAAGAGGTGCTGCGTGATTCTGAAGACTAGATTTCTAAGTCAGAAAGGGCGGTACAGCCTCTGTCTTGTTCCTCTTCTTGCAAGCCCTGAGCTGCCAGGCTGGGAAGATCATGGAAGAGGCTACACAGAGATGGGGAAGCCAAAGGACCCTGCTGGCTCCACCCCCTCTGTGGCATGAGCCAGAGCTGTGAGTGAAGAGCCTTTGATGACTCCAGCCCCTGCCGCATGTCCCTGTCACCTAAAAGACCCTTCATCAAGAACTGCCTGGCTGAGCCCAGTCAAGCCCAGACTCACAAGCGCAGAGGTGGGTAAGTACAATGCCCAGTGCCCTGCGGTTGTCCTGCCTCTGCCCCTTGGTGCCCACGGGACCCCTGGTCAAGGGCACTCACCCTACGTCCAGCCAGACATCTAGTCTACCCAGTCTCCACTAGCCTGGCCCAACATTGACCAGCTGAGCCAAGACTCAGAAACAAGTGCCCCCTGCTCTCCCCTTCCAGAGCTTTCTCCCATCTGTGTGCCAAGGACAAATGCCTCTGCCATTTGGGAAGCGTCTTCCGGTTCGGGTAACACTGGGGAAAAGCACGTGATCTGCTTCTGGTGGCCAAGCTCCTCCTTGTCTCAGACTTGCTTGTGGGAGAATCCATCCAAGATAGAACCACCTTTGCCCTGGGGTGGAGAGGCCACCAAGCGCTGGAAGCTCAGGGCATATATGTACTCTGCACTGGAGAGCTCCCTCAGGTGATTGGTTCCTTCTGGCAAGTTGGCTGTTCATCCCTGGGTTCTGATTGGCTGCATGTAAACTAGCTAAGCCTTACCCATTGATGCTAGTTATGATTACTGGACAGGCTGGCTGGCTGAAGGTTGGCTATGGATATGCAAATTAGGCAACCCTAATTTGTTGATGCTGATAAGATACTGGACCCAGGCAGCGCTCCTGTGTGGCACTGATAAGGCCGAGGCTGAAAGTGGGACTTAGAGTCACAATTCACAGGCTCACACACTCATAGAGGCCATGGCAGCACACCCAGGAGCCGAGAAGGCTGAGGCTGGGGCTGGGGCCCGGCTGCCTTATGCCCCGGGGAGCAGCCTGGCAAGGTGAGTACAAGGGGCTGGGTTCTTAAAGGTTCTGGAACCTCCTTCACACACCAGCCTGATTCCATCCCGTCCCAGCCCCAGTGTGGGTTTCCGCTGTGGGTGGTTTTTTTTCACAAGTCCTGACCTGGGCTCCCAGAGGCCCAGCTGTTTCCCATCACGAGTTGGGGTGGGGGTGGCAGGAAAGGTCCCGTTCGCACCAGAGCTCAAGTGCAGCAACAGAACAGCAGGCCTAGCAGAACTGAGCTGCGAGCTCTCTGGTGCCTCAGATGGAGTTATTCAAAGTTCCTAATTACCCTGAAATCTCTCAAAATGAAAACATGATTGAAGAATTAAACCTGGTAAACAAATTAGTCAGAAAGAAAACCTCTGCATAGCAAATGACAAAATCCAAACATCCAATCCAGCAAATGAATGAGCACCCAGGACTGCAGGCGGCCCCGGGCCCTGGAGAAGGCAGGATGGGGGAGCAGCCAGGCCCTGGCATAGGATAGGCTGAGCCTGGGACTGTGACGTGGGGGGGGAGGGGGGCGTTGCCCAGTCCACCGCAGCTGCGTGGAAGGCAGCTGGGCTCCACCACAGCCAGTGCTCGGTGGGGAGGCCTGGCTGCAGCCTTGGGCCACATGGCTCTGTGGTCCAGTGGCTTCGGGGAGAACCAGTTTCTCATGCTAAGAGGAGCCATTTCCATTTTCTCCCCCACCCCCCTCCCCCCCACGTCATCTCACCTCATCCCTCATCGCAGAATCGCTGGGAAATGGGGTGGGTGCTTGTTCAGACAGGACATACTTTCTTTGTCTCTCTCTGAATCAGACCTGTTTCTCAGGACCTGCTAACCCCTTATTTGGGGCTTTCTCTAGAGCAGGCGTCCTAGTTCCTATTGCTGCGAGTCAACCCAAACTTAGAGGCATAAAATGCCGTTTCATTCCCGGTAGATTCTGCAGGTCAGGAATTCAGATGGGGGCCCGTGGGGGGCTCCACAATTTATGGGGATGTTGCAGAAAGACCAAAAAACTAAGTGACACTTTGAAGAAGTGGAGAAATCACAGTTTTAATAACACGCGCAGACTCTGGGGTTGTCCCAATCCTAAATCAGAGTGGGGAAACACTCGAGAATCTTGCCTTATAACTGCCTCTCGAGTTCATTGTTTTGCAAATATGCTTCCTCCCACGAGGCCCTGGAGGAGGTGCAACTCTTCCCCCAGGTGTTCCAGCCAGAACAAAGCCCCCTGCCCTCCCGCAGGGCAGGGCTTCGTTTGGTTTTATGGCCTGACATTCCTTGCAAGACCAGCTTCCTCCTCAGGGAAGACCCCAGAGCTGGGAGTCAGTAGACAGCTGGGGACTACAATCACCTGCGGATGGCGCCTGGCTGTCACCGCAGAGCTACTGGGCAGACAGATCTCCACATGGCCTGGGCTTCCTTCAAGCATGGCGGCCTCGGGGCAGCCAGATGGCACTCTGACAGCTCAGGGCCCCAAAGGCGAGTGTTTCTGCAAACAAAGGCAGGCACACCTTTGGAAGTCACAGGCGTCACTTTGCCACATTCTTAGGATGACCAGTGAGCCACAAGCCCACCCAGATCTGAGGGCATGTCCGAGAGCTTGTAGCCAGTTCTGCAGCTGCCACAGGTGGCTCCAACCGGCCCAGGTCCTCTTGGCAGGACTGGCTGGCGCTCCCGGGAGAGCAGATCCTTCACTTGGGCTCACCCCTCTGGCCGCCCTCTTCTCACCTGCCTCGTGGCCTCCACACGGCTCCGGCCACATCCTGCCCCTGGGGCCTGGGCTCACTCAGAAAAAGGCTCTTTGCAGATAGTAAGGGTCTTGAGAGGAGATCATCCTGAGGATCTAAGCATCCAATGGCAAGTGTCCTGTGAGAATGGACTACTGAGCAGTCACACACCTCCACCGTCTCTCCCACAGTGCCCGCTGAAATGACAGTGACGTAATTTTGTTTAGAAAGATCTAAATCCAGCCCAGCTGGCGCAGCTCAGTGGTTGAGTCGACCTATGACCCAGGAGGTCACGGTTCGATCCCCGGTCAGGGCGCAGGCCCGGGTTGCAGGCTCCATCCCCAGTGTGGGGCGTGCAGGAGGCAGCTGATCCATCATGGCTGTTTCTCTCTCTCCCTCTCCTTTGCTCTCTGACATCAACACAAATATATATGTTTTTTTTAATAAAGAAGAAAGAAGACTCATAATGATCCCTCCTTTCCCTGGGCCTAGTCCTGGGTGACCAGGACTGACCTGCACCTAATTCGATGCCGGAGAGGCAGGCAGGACTTGCCCACTGCCATTTACCAGCGTATCAAGCTGTCAGGCCTGAAATGAAACAGTGTGGGTTTCACAGACCTGCTGTGGCTCCTGGCTTCCGCTTCCACCTGGTGATTAGGCACCAAGTGGCAGGGGAAAGCCCAGCTCCTCAGCAGCAAGACTCCCAGCCCGGCCAGTGTGGTTCAGTGGATAGAGCGCTCGCCTGTGGACTGAAGGGTCCTAGGTTCAAATTCTGATCCCGGCACATGCCCAGCTCGATCCTCAGTGTGGGGGCAGCCGATCCATGATTCTCTCTCATCACTGATGTTTCTACTTCTCTTTCCCTCTCCTTTCCTCTCTGACACCAATAAAAAAAGAAAAAGTAAAAAACAACAGGAATGAAAAGCAGGGCGAGATTCTGAGCCGAGAGGAACCTAGGGCGGGGGTGAGGGGTAGGGGAGCGGTGAAGGGATCCAAGGGCCCCACAGGCCAAACCTGGGGACAGTGCTTTGATGTCCTAATTGCATTGCTCTCCCTGGGGTCCCCATTGCGACAGAACCACGGGACAGAACCACGGAGAGAGCTTCCTTTGAGGGCCAGCCGGCACCTCCCGGCTCCTGGGGGCCACTGTGCCCACTTACTTCTCCGTGGGCGCTGGGGAGCGTGAGCAACCAAGGAGGTAGGCGTCCCGGATTGCTGAGCCCCGGAAGGATCCGGCTAAGCCAGGCCCTGAGACCTGCCAACAGGGAACCACTGTGCAACCTCGGAACCAGGCCAGGAAAATGAGAGGCAGTGGGCGCACCTGGTGGGGCAACCAGACGCAGAGGCGAGAACAGGGTCCTTATCTGCCTGCTGTGGACACAGGCGGCTGGAGCAGGGAGAGGCCAAGTGCCAGGCCTCTGTTCAGCTGTCCATCACCTCATCACCTGCAGTGGTCACAGCACCTACTGTGTGCTGGCACCATTCCTCTGACTTTCCCTTTATCAACCCACAACTGTACTCACCTATCCCCACCTTACAGAGAGGTGAAGTGACTCACACAAGGTCACTTGATCTGCCAATGGTGGTGCAGGGTGCTCGGACCCCGACAGACTGACTCTGCAGTCCGCACGCCTCACATGGAGCCTCCAGCTTTCCCCTCAGGCCCTTCCCCTCCTGTATCCTGACCCTGAAATAGGACCAGGCAGAACCAGGACAGAGTGGCCCTGGTTGCTCCAACAGCCAGG
>PVJC01029071.1:0-22137 GCA_004026665.1 Murina feae | reverse complement strand
GCAGGCAGTTGCAACAGAACCCTTTGGTTTGCTCTAGTTCCGTGGCTGTTGGCCTCCATCTTGGCTGGGTTAATTTGCATACAGCCGCTCTGATTGGCTGTTGGCCTCCATCTTGGCTGGGTTAATTTGCATACAGCCGCTCTGATTGGCTGGTGGTAACGGTCACATTTGCATGTTTCTCTTTTATTATAGAAGATTAATAATGAACTACAACGTTTGCTAATGACTGATGACTATAATCGTGTTGCATTCATTTCCCATACCCTCCTTACATGCAGGTGCACCATTTTTCTCCACTAATACTAGCAGTGAATATTTTAGCTGTCGATTGCCACGTCATTCGTCTTGGACTGACTTATTTGGTGTGTGCAACAGGAAATATTTTGCTTTCAGAAAACAAGAAAAATAGGTTTATTTGTGTTATGCTTATTAACTTGCAGTTATTCAGTATATGGTAAGTTAATGTTCAAGAAAAATATTTTTATTAAAATGTTTCATTTATGTTAACGATGACATTTATTGCAGCCCTTTGTATTCAGCATGTCTCTATCAAAATAAACCTATATTTCTATGAAAACTGAAGCTTTTGTTTTTTTTGTGGCCCACATAAATTTAAACCTTGTTTATTTGGCCTGTGTTAGCCTTTGAATTTGAGATGCTTGCTCTACATCTATTAATGTAATCGTTTTTTCTTGTTTAATTTGCTAATGGAGCAAATTATGCTGATTAAATTCAAATGTTAAATCACAGTGCAGTTTTGGAATAAATCCAACTTGGTCATATTATACTTTTTTAATATACAAATGGTCCCTGACTTATGATGGTTCAACTTAAAACTTTTTCGATTTTATGATAATGCAAAAGCGATACACATTCAGTAGAAACCGTGTTCAGATTTTGAATTTTGATCTTTCCCCAGGCTAGCAATGTGCAGTATGATACTCTTGTGATGCTGGGCAGCAGTGAGCCAAAGCTCACAGTCAGCTATAAAATCACAAGAATAAACGACTAATACTATACAGTGTTTTGTGTTACCATCATTTTTTGGATATTGTGTTTTGTGTTTTAACATCCCATCATGTCTACAAAACACCCATCTATGTCTTCTGCTTCTGCTGAGAAGAGGAAGGCAATTACTTGACATAAAACTCAAGGTAATTGCCCAACTGTAGGCTAATAGAAGTGTTCCGGGCACATTTAATGTAGGCTAGATTAAGCTGTGATGTTTAGTAGGGTAGGTGTATTAAACACATTTTCAACTTACAATACTTTCAACTTATGATGGGTTTATTGAGAAGGAACCCTATTATAAGTCAAAGAGCATCTGTATTGGACTTGGGCAGTGCTATAGATTGAATATTTCTGTCCCTTCAAAATTTATATATTGAAACCTAATCCCCAATGTGATGGTATTAGGAGGTGAAGCCTTTGGGAGGTGATTAGGTCATGAGGATGGAGCCCTCATGAATGGGTATAGTGCCCTTATAAAAGAGACTCCAGAGATTGATTTCATTCTCTCACACTGTAAGGACACTGTGAGAAGACAGCTGTCTTGGCCCTCACAATACACCAAAACTGCCAGCACCTTGATCTTGACTTCCCAGCCTTAGGATGTGTGAGAAATAAATTTTGTTTATTAGCCATCTAGCCAGCCTGAACAGACTAAGACAGGGAGTTATCACTTGGTTTAAAATATTTGCATCTATTTTCTTGAGATTGTTCTGTAATATTTGTTTTTCGCTCATCAGGTTTTAGTATTAAGGTTATAAAATGAATTAGGAATGCTCTCTCTTTTCCTACACTCTGGAATTGCTTTTGTTCTTTGTGGGTTTTTTAAAATATATTTTTATTGATTTCAGAGAGGAAGGGAGAGGGAGAAACATTACTGATGACAGAGAACCATTGACTGGCTGCCTCCTGCATGTCCCACACTGGGGATCGAGCCAGCAACCCGGGCATGTGCCCTGACTGGGAATTGAACCATGACCTCCTGGTTTCTAGGTCAATGCTCAACCACTGAGCCATTCCAGGTGGGCTGGAATTGCTTTGTAACATTGGAATTACTTTTTCCTGGAGTGTTTCACCAGTGAACCCATCTGAGCCCAGAGTTTCTGTGTAGAAAAACCTTTGTCTACAGGTTCTGTTACTTAATATGGCTACCTAGAGTTTCCTTTTTTGAGATAATTTTGGCAAGATATATGTCTGTAGTAATTTGTCCAGTTTATCTACTTGTTCAATGTAATTTCTATAAAGTTGCCTTTTTGAACATTGATCAAAGTACCACATTAATGGAAGGACACCAACACATGTCTGGATTTTGATATTTGACAAAGTCCGAGTATCCTCATTGAAAGACAGGTGAAATATGGGCGTGCTGATTTGTTCTCACTAGCTGCGTTCCACTTCCAGACCTCTTCAATGCCATTCCGTCTGACTGGAAGTCCTCTCTGCCCATTTATTACCTGGTGGATTCTTTCTCAATTTTTAAAATTCAATTCAGGCACCGTGTTCTCTAAGGCTCCCACATTCCCCACACTAGGCTAAACATCTATCCTGGAGCCTCCACAGCCCACTGTACCCATCACTGTTAATGGACTAACCACACTCCACTGAAATTCTCTCTGTGTCTATCTTCCCTGTACACTGAGGTCCTTCATCTGTCTTCAGTGCAGAGCAGAGGTGGCCAGTGAACACTTATGGAACTGAACTGAGCTTATAACCGATGAATGACCAAGTAAGTTCTCTAGCTACCTGCCTATATTTCCCCACATGCATTAGCTTGTTCCTTCATGTATTTCATTGAGCATCTACTATGTGTCAAGAACTGTTCTAGAAGAATGACTGGTGAGCAAAGAGGAAAAGCTGGAAAGTGTGGTGTCCTAGAAACCAAATGAAGAAAGGATTTCAAGTTTGAGATGATCAATTGTGTTGAATGCTGCCAGTAGGTCAAGTAAGATAAGGTCTGAAACTGGAACATTGATATAACAACCAGTGAACAGCATTTTTGCTGAAGTGCTTGGGCAAAAAGTCTGATAGGGGCTGTTTCAGAAAAGCCCTGGAGCCCCGGAGGAGAATAACTAAAGAAAAACTAGTATAAAGTTTTGCTGTGAAGGAAAGTAAATAAATATATGGTGTTTTATTTTGCTCTGCAGCGTTTTTAAATTGCATGTTGTAAATATATCTAGCCATTGTTTCAAAGCTTCTGGGTTTCCTGTTTTGAGTTAGAAATACAATGTGTGTGGACAGCAACTCTGGTATGAATTCTTCAGAGTAAATAACACCTGTGTCCTTTCTGAGGCCTTCCCAATCTTAGGGACCAAAGGAACTCCTGCTGGTGTCAAAGACTGGTGTGTTTTTTTAAAGTAACTTCAAAATCTTGTGGCTGATTCACAACCAATATCTCCACATCCACAGCTGACCACATCCACTACTGCAACCACATGTGTGACATCAAACCCTCATGTGGCTGCCACTCTTCCTCCCTCCCTGAAAGAATGTGGACCTGTCTCCCAAAGACCACCAGACCACATGTATTAGGGCAATACGGTGAGACAACACAGATCCTCGACGACATGTTGAAGCAGAAGCAGCAGCAGCAGGCATGACCACACCTCACATTCCACATGCCACTCCCCACTGTGACACTCCCATAGGATCACCCTGCACACTCATTCTTGGACAGGAGAACACTGCACAGCAAGACACGTCATTTCTCATAGAGCTCTATTGTGGCATATAATAATAGGTACTCTATATAAATTAAATTAAAAATAAAGCTCCAGCAGGTTGCACAGGTTGGCTGTTAATAAATATATCTCTGGGTAATTGTGCCCCAAGACCAGCTCACGACCACTCTCCCTCATCCAGAGAATTATACAAAAATAAATACAGGCTCGGGGGGAGGGAGGGGAGGACATGCCCAGTGCCATTCTGCAAGTTCTCATTTCCACTATCCACCCGTCCCCTGTTCCTCTCCATTGGTATCACCACAGGAGCCCTGTGCTGACTGGAAAGCTCAGGGACGGGGAGACCTCTCTGCAGTCAAGCATTCTCAGAAGTAAAGGATCCACCCACTGTACAGGTCACACATCCCATCTGAACCCTCTGGGGATGGTGCAGGGGCTGCCCGTCCCCAAACCCCAGAGAGGGCAACACTTGTTATTGCTGGCCCCACAAGCAGCTCCTACGAGAACCAGGCCAGAGAGAGGCACAGCGCAAGCACCAGGAGGGACATACCACTGTTCAAAGCCACAGGGACCACTACCAGGCCAGCCAGGACTCCCAGAGTCTGGGTCAAGGGCCCCCAGAGCTGGGGAGACAAAACACACACACATTCTGCAGGGGCTGCTAAGGTGGGAGACCTCTTTGGGGACTCAAGGCTTAGGCCTGAACCCTCTTCATCCTGGAGACTCACATGGCACCTGGCCAGGCTGGAAGGACAGATTTCAGCCCCTGAGATGCCAAGGAGGGTGGGATTTTGCCCCTGCGGGCCTGAAACAGCTGGCTCCTTGCCAGATACAGGAACCAAGCTGTCTTCCCATTCAGTGGACTCATTCCGGGCTTCTGTCCCTTCTGGGAACCCAGGCACCCCAGATATCACCCTATTCATGTGCAAAGAGTCAGTGTCCTTGCGCGTCCCCTTCTCTGGCGCCCCATTGAACTGCCCCTCTGGACCCAAAACCACAGGGCTATCACATGCCAAGCCCCCTGCCCATGGGAGCCACACATCTCCCATAGTGGCTACCACAGAATGGGCCCCAGAGAGGATTTCTGGAGGCGATTCCTTGGGGGTGCCCCCTTCTGGACTGGAGGGTATCGTGGAGAGCCCCTCTTCACCCTCCCCCTCCTCATCAGGGTCTTCGGTGTCTTTGATAAGCTCCACACCACGCCCCAGCCGGGCATAGTGCAGTGTGATCTCTTCTGCCAGGGCACTGTTCAGGGCCCGCTCAGGGCCAGGCCACTTCAAGATCAGGTCACGGTCCGTGAATATGCCCAAGGGGTGGCTAGGAGACACCCCTCCATCTGTGGAGCCCTCCCCACCATTTCCTGCCCCACCTGCAGCCACAGCAGCCCGCAGGCGGCTCAGGTGGGACAGGTAGAGCTGCTCCAGCTCCTGGTCAATGGAGTCCTCACTGAGCAGCTCCTCCAACCCACTCATGGCCTCCAAACCCCTGGGGGGCTCGTCCATGATAGCCCCTACCATGGGCTCCTTTCGGCCCCCTCCGTTCTCGCTGGATCCTTCCCACGCAGCCTCCACCTGTTGCTGACTAGGTTCCAGGAGAGGCCCAGCTGCCCCCTCACTTGCATCAGGCCCCGAGGCCTGGTCCCTGGGGGAGCCACCCAGGCCACAGAGAAAGGAGGAGGGGGGGATCCTGATGGCTGGTATCTGGTGGACCTCTGTGAAAGCCACAGGTGCACTGTTTCTGGGGATGTCGCCTTCCTCTGTGAGTCTGCCAGTCACTGTAACTTCAGAAACCTGGGGTGGGAGAGAAATGGAAGGAGATGAAGTAGAGGAGGGGGTGGAACAAGCAGTGAAAACTGGTAACAGCCCACACCCAGACCCATAGGTATTTCGAAATAAAATCTCCTTAAAGGGCCTTCTATAATTCTCTAAATTCCAGACTGTCATCTATATTAAAACAACAAAATCAGATGAAGTAAAGGAGGCTTCCTCCAGATCATATAGCTGAGGTGAATACTGCTGGTTGGCCTCCAAAACATATCCAGAACATTCACATGAATTGATGTAATTTTTCTTTAAAAAATTATTTCTTAGCTCTGTCTCCCTAGCTCTGGCCTAGAAACAATGACCAATCTAGTAGCAATAGGCATACCTAGTCCCCAGATCTAAATAGCATTCTCCACTGAAAGGAATTAGGGCTCCTTAAATAAATGGCTATTTCCAGGTTTGGGGCAGGTAAAGTCCTATAATGTGAAGAAGTGCTCAAAGAATGATGGGTATGTGTCAAAAGGACTGTGGCACCAATCTAAAAAAGCTTCCACTGGCCAGAGGCAGTTCAATTTAAGCATCAAAAATATAAGGGCAATGAGTTGAAACTCATCAAATATGTTTAAAATTCATGAGTTAATAATGATATACCAAAACCAAAAAACCTTTATTTGGTCATCTTTGAAGAAGTTGATTTCTTCTGGAAATTGGTATACAAGAAGGGAAAAATCAAGTATTTATACAGCTTTTTCTATACAAACTATGTACCTTCAAGGTAGCCAGACAGTTGATGTGAGAAAGTTTTTCCTTAGAAAAAAAATCCAGCCAATAAACAAAGAGGAAATAAGAGAATTAAACAGAATCAATTCTATTTAAATTACTTTAATAATAATATATTTGTATCTAATAAATTAATTTAATAAAAATAATAGTGTAGCCCTAACCGATTTGGCTCAGTGGATAGAATTTGGCCTGCGGACTGAAGGGTCCTGGATTTGATTCCAGTCAAGGGCACATGCCCTGGTTGCAGGCTCACTTCCCAGTGAGGGGTGTGCAGGAGGCACCCGATCAATGATTCTCTCTTATCATTGATGTTTCTATCTCTCTCTCCCTCTACCTTCCTCTCTGAAATCAACAAAAATATATTTTTTAAAAAGTTATAGTTTAATAAATTGATTAAATTTAATAGACTTAAATAATTACATAGAATTAATAACAACTAACTAAAAGCCCGACCGGTGTGGCTCAGTGATTGAGCATCTACCTAAAAATTGAGTAAGAAATGTGTTTCCACATGGGTGCAATGAGCAAAATCCATACTGTGAGAAATTCTACAGGACAAACAAGGTTTCTTAAACAAATTGCAGCAAAAGCGAGGAAGATTTAAAAATCTAAAAAGGACCAATTCATCAACCAAATGTAATGTGTTGACCTTTTTGGATCCTAAAAACTTATAAGGAAATTTGAACATTAACCAAATATGCAATGACGCTAAGGAATTAATTTTGTTACCTTTTGTTAAAATTAATGTTGTTAATTTTCCCAAGTGTGAGGATGGCACTGTGTTTTTTTAAGAGTTATTAGTTTTATGAGATACAAACTGAAGTATTTATGGATGGGATAATGTCTAGATTTTTTTCCAAATTAACTCCAC
Organism: Murina feae; assembly: GCA_004026665.1. Taxonomy (NCBI): domain Eukaryota; kingdom Metazoa; phylum Chordata; class Mammalia; order Chiroptera; family Vespertilionidae; genus Murina; species Murina feae. The sequence goes on along the minus strand of PVJC01029071.1, from coordinate 15,034 downwards.
AGAGAATGGGAGGAGAGAGAAGGGGTGGGCTATAAAAAGGTAGGAATGGGCATGTGTTCCAGTTTGTTGAAGCTGGGTGAGGGGTATATGTGGGTTCATTATACTAGTCTCTACTTTTACTTCTGCTTGAAAAAATATATAATAAAAAGTTAACACACACATTAACACTCATCTCCTGTCCTGCTGTCAGCACCACCATCACTCGCCTGGACCACTGCAGTCACCTCCTCATCACAGTCCCCCTGCTTCTGCCTCACCCCTACAGCCTATTGCCCTCACAAGCAGCCAGAGGGAATCTGTTAAATCCTAGGTCAGGTCATGGCCCTTCTAGTGGCTCCCTTGTCGCTCAGAGTAGAAGTCAGAGTCTTCTCCATGGCCCATGAGGCCCAATACAATCTGTTCCTGCCATCTCTCCAACCTCACCTCCCCCTGCTGCCCCTCATTCACTGTTCCTTGCTGTTCCTCACACACATTAGTCATGGTCCTGCTCTGGGACTTTGCACTTGCCTGGGATGTCCTTCCCCTAGTTATCCACATGGCTCATTCTCACCTTCTTCACATCTTGGCTCAAATCTCACTTCCCTAGCCACTCTAAAATCTAAAGTTGCAAACTTGTCCCCATCCCACCCCGTTCTCTCTCTCCCCCTCCCTTCCTTCCTCCTCTCCTCCCTCTCTCTCCTTATCCCCTTTCCCCCCTTTAGCACTCACCATCATCCAAAACACCATATATTTATCTATTATTCTGTTGTGTCTTACACCACTAAAATGTAAGCCCCAGGAAGACATCATTTCTGGTCACTACCATATTCCCTCACAGTGTTTTGCACAGACCAAGCACTCAATAAACATTTGCTGAGTTACCGACTGACATTAAGATAAGCCGAGGTAAAAAAAAAAAAAAAAAACTGCATTCTGCTCTTCCACCATCAGGTTATGATTTGGGGGATCTCCCTCCAACCTAGGGTGGACCCAGAGCAAGTCAGCTCCATCACCCAGCCTCCCACTGGGCTGTCTGTCCCGAGGCTTCCAGGGCCTGCTTACCTGATGTGTCATCTGTGGCCATGGGCGGAGAGGAGTGGGAGCCACCAGGGGACCCACTGACTCCTGGACATCAAGATGATCTGCTGGAGAGAAGAGAAGGGCAGCATTGGGGTGAGGCAGGCTTACAAGCAGGCCTGGTTTGGTTAAGAAAATCTGTCCTAGCCAACAGGCAGTTTTGCCTCTGAAGCTTTCTGTGACTGTCTAAGGTAGAGGTGCCTCTTAATTTGTATAGAAAGGAAAAGGGGGAGGAAGAAAAAAATGACAAATATAAGCTAAAACTCCTATCACATGCCAATTGCTTACCCTCAGCAGGGGTATTATCATCCGAGCTCTTCATCCTCAGCTCTTCCTCGTTAGGCCTGTGGGACAGGGGAGACAACACATGGATCTGAGCTCTGAGAAGGCAGTTCTGCCATCCACTAGCCTCTTACTTCAGAGCCTCTGTGGTGACCACCCTCACCTGACAGCTGCTGTTCTCTCTTCTGCTGCCTCCTTCCATCCCCGATTATAAAAGTCCTACACACTCAATGTAAAAAATTTACAAAATACAAGGAAGCACAAAGAAAAAAGTGCCACATTAGCCAGAGGCAACCACCATTACCATTTTGGAAAATTTAATTCCAGATATTCTATGAAAGTGTTTAGATTTTACAGATATAATTTTGCCCTGGCTTTGTCCATTTAACAGTAAGAAGCACCATTCAATGCTTCTGTAAACGTGTGAAAAAGCTGCTCACTACTCTCATCATATGGGCTTGCCATAAGGCATGTACCCACTCCCATCCTACTGAGCAGCTAGTTGTTTCTTCCATTTTACACTCACAAAGCAGGCTTCAGCAGAAAGGGTTACCTATAACTTTATGATCAACTTGGATCATTTCCTTATGGTTATCTTCCCAGCTATGCTGAAACCCATCTTTTCCAAGAAAGAGCGTGTGAGGACTATGGGGCACCGGAAGCAGCAAAAGAGAGAAAGTGACTGGTGACCAGGAAAGAGGTCAGCAGAAAGGAAGTAACCTGGGGTCGTAGAGACCTGGGTCCCACTGCCAACCCTCCTCCCATTGCCGTAACAGCCTAGCAAGGCACCTAACCTCCCTGAGCCTCACCACCTCACCTTAAAATACAGCACAGGGTATCCAGGATGTGCACACCAAGCACAGGGCAGTCAAGAGAAATGAGGATATCAAGCCAGACACCAGGACTGGTACACAACGGGGGCTGAATCAACCAGAGATGTTCACTGGTCTTGGTCGTCCTTCACTAGGGAAATCGGACCCCAAGGTCTGAGTGGCATAAGCCAGCTGTATTTCAGCCAGTACCTGCCAGGTGTGAGGTCACAGGGCTCATGGGGAAATCACTGTTCTCATATGAGTATCAAGTGCTTACAGATTAAGGCAGTGAAGGCTGCATTAGCTAAAACATGTACAGAAATCTGACAGGAGCTGAGGCAATTGCTCAGACCTTTCGCTTCCTAGAGGTAATTTGATGATGTTGACATTTCTGAAAATGATTGCAATTTTTTTAAAACACCTTTACAGAAACAGAATATCACTAGCTGACCCAAATACAGTAGTTACTATGGTGTTAGGCACATATACTATAAATTAAATCCTCACAGCAACCCATGAGATAGGTACTTTTAATCCTCTGAAGTAGGCAGTACTATTATCATCTTACAAATGATTAAATGGAAGCTCAGTAAATGGCTCAAGGTCAGCAGTGAGGATCAAAACCTCTTAACCAGCGAACTATTGTTACCAGGGTGAGGTCAACCCGGGTCTTACCCCAACCCCATCTCCAATCCTTTCCAGGAGTAGATCAAGGCAACAATAGACAAAATCCCTACCTCCTCCTTCATTCAGTCTTTTTTTAAAACCTGCCTTTTACCCACCTATTCATTCCCAGCTTCCCTGCCTTCATGGAACATGTGGCTAGGAAACCACCAGACACAGAAGTGGCTGTAAAAAATCTTTTTATTAGCACCCCTAGGGGAAAACTTGAACCATATATATGGATCTAGAGTCTGGAAGCTCCAGAAGAAATATGTGTCCTTTTCCATGAACTGGGACTCACGTGTCCCACCAGAAGTCTTTGGATGAGAATACAGTCAAACCTTGCTTCTCAAACGTCTTCCATCTCAACCAATTCTCTTCTCAACCCCACAACCCTTTCATGATGATACCTGTATGATCAGCCATGCATCTCTCAGGCGACAAACAAAGGAGAGAATGCATAAGTATGAGTCAGTTTACCGCTAAACCTCACGTTGTTAACATTTCAGGAAATTGTGCTGTGAATATTTTTGTGGGGTTTTTTATTTTTTTGCTTTTGATGCTGCTTATCATTATTAAATTTTCATTTTTTACTGTTTTTTTTTTCATTTCTTTTTTGTTAAATTTTCATTTACACTTCATGTCCTGTTTTTAAAGTGTTTATAGAACAAACAGTACATTAGACATGTACTATATATAAGAAAGGTTAAAACAGGTAATCTTTCGAGGGTCTGGAATGGATTAATTCAATTTACATTATTTCTAATGGGAAAAAATGATTCCGTTTTTGAACAGCTTTCTGGAATGAATTAATTTTGAGAAATGAGGTTCCACTGTATTATAGGGCCTGGGGTAGGTAACGCCAAAAGCCCAGCCATCAACTCCTGCCCATCACGAACAAGGGAGGGGGCTTGGGAGCAAACAGGCTTGGTCCTGCACTAGTCCTGTCAGTGACTCAAAAATCCAGGTCTTTGGATTTGTGGCCTGACATGACTTCTGATAATGTCTTTTTCTGGTGTAGTAAGTCCTTCATTAAAGAAAGTTATCTTCCTAGGATCTTCTAAAGCAAGCTTCTTCAAGAAGACCCACAGACAGACAGGAAGGGGCAGTAACTAGGCAAGCTGACCCCTGCCATCTGGCCCAGAGCTAACATACACAAAACTAGGCTTCTAAAAGCACTCCAGAGTCCTTAGATGCATGTGAGAGAAATGGGTGGGGGGAGGTGGGGGGAGCGAAGGGGAATTCAGGACACAGCCAAGCAGCAGGGAAAAAAATCCACAGTTCAGTTGAAGAAAGGTGAGAAAAAGCAAATACAAAACAAATCCTTCAGCCCCCAGAGCATCTCTTCCATAACTGAGGAGGAGGAGAAGAGGGGCAAGATACAGAAATCGGGTCAAACAATTCAGCAAGCCCCAAGATCCATGAAGTCAGCAAAAGCACACAGGTCAATCCCTACCTCCAAAACCAGAGATGAAAGCAAAAGACACATCTATTGTTCACCTCCTCCACCTCGGGCCCTTTTCACTGGTACACAGTCATTTGAAAACCTTCACCTCTGTCCTTCAAGGCAACGGCCTTCCCTTTTCACAAACATGGAAACCGAAGCTCAAGGAATCGTGACTCTACATTCACTAACTACACACCACACTGATAAATCCAAAGAGTGCTCCATTTTAACAGTGTTTGAAACTGTGAACTTAAAAAAAAGAAAAATGAAAACCTAAATATCCAGAACTGTCTTTCACAGTAAACATTTGAGGGCAGCCATGCCTTTAATCAAAAGGAGGCTGGTGAGAGGAAAGAAGTAACAGAGCCTCACTAATCAGTAACAGAGAAGAGGGTTCTTAGAAAAAATGGAGAGGGAAGAGATTAAGAACAAAACTGTACTTCCAGTGTGCTTACTAATTTTCGAGAAGGAAACCCGCTCTTTTGGCACCAGCCCCATAAATGCCACTTGGTGGTCTCCTCAAGGGCAACCAGCAACAGTGGGCGGGAACACACAGGCCTAGGGACAACTTGGACACGCATCCTTTGGTTGCTCTTGAGAACTAGTCAAGACAGTATAGCATGCCAATGTGCAAATTCTTCCCACCATCAGGAAATTCAATGGCCGCTGAGCTCAGATGGCACTCAGAGAAACCAGGGGGTGAGATTTCAGAAAGAAGTGCCATCAGCCCCAGCCCAGGCCAGTCAAGACAGAACAAAAAAGCGAATCTCCAGGCAGAGTGAGCGAGGGTTGACAGCCACCATGGGAAAGAGCAAAGCAGACTTTCAGAGCAGTCACATCATGGGCATCACCAGCACCCAAGTCCTTCATGAGCACCCCCAACGCTCATGTTTTCAAAGAACTTGGCCAGCCCAAAGTGGGTCACGCACTGAAACCCAAAAGGGAAACTCAGCAGACCCCAGCTCAACCTGCAGATAGAGCTGACTATCAGGGAGGAGGTGCGGGGGAGGTGGGGCACAGGTGGCTTCAGAATTTAGAAACCTGCCCTGTTATACTTGGAATCTGTTACCCTGAGCCATCTGCTTTCTGAAAAGCACAGGGTTTGAACGTGGCTGTGAAAGCCACCAAGTTATGTGGGCCACTGCTCTTTCCCAGCTAGTCTGTGTCAGTGTCAACTCTGGGACTTGGGGACAATCCAGTGGGATGGAAGGACAGCAGTTTATTGTGCTATGAGCTTCTTTCACAGCAGTAACTTCATTCATCTGGCCGTGACCCAAAGAAACACATTGTACATCATAGTCCAGCACACCGTATGCATATGTAAATATACATACATACATATAACTGAGAAATAACTTACCTTTAGTACATGGTGGTGCAATGATTAGTTCCTATACTATTTTTAAGTGTTTGTTGGAATCCAGTAAATTGATTTCACAACTCAACAAAGGGTCATGACATGTCATTTTGAATGAACCCAGTCTGCCACCAACCAACCAGCTGTTACTGAACCTCTCTATGCCTCAGTTTCTTCATCTGTGAAGAGGGAATAATAGTTAATACCTACCTCAGAGAGCTGGATTGAAGAACCATGAGGACATTATCTATAAAGTGCTTAATAGTAATCCTCCCCACTTTCCCACTGAGGGAAACTGAGGCTTTGAAAAGGAAAGTAACTTGCCCACCATTGCCCAGCTGGTAAAACATGTCACCTAACCTGATACAGCAGTTAAAAACTGGGCCACCACACCAAGACTGCCCCGTCCTGCCACTTTCATAGCATGTGGCCTTAGCTATGATTTCCTACCAGTTTTCTGAGGACCACTTTCACACTAAGTTCTCACCCTCCCAACAACTAAGATGACCCCTGGCCCATCTTGTTTCAACTATGATTACCTGCTTTCCCCTAAGGCTGCCAACTCAGTAAGTAGATTGGGCTCCCATCCTTTCAGCTCCAGGTACGCCTAAAAATTAATTGAGGCCCTACTGTGCACCCACCCAATGACAGTTCCTGGAGACATGATGGTGAGCAAACCCGACTAAGAAGCTTACAATTTACTGTGAAGACATAAAAAAAATACTCACACTCATTCTTTCAACAAACATTTATTGAGCACTTGTTAAGTGCCAGGCACCATGGCAGACCCTGCAGGAATACAGAAGTAAATAAAAGCAGACCATGTCCCTACCCCTCATGGAGCTTACAGTCTAGCAGGGCAGGGAGGGTCATCCAATAATCCCCAAATGAAGGTTGAACCACAAACTGAGGTCATTTCCTTCAAAAAAGGAAAGAATGTGCCAGAACAAGGGGACCCTGGTCCAGACTGCAGGTCAGGGAGAGCTTAGGATGTTTAGAAGGAAAACAAGCAAGGGAGGGGAAAAGAGTGAGAAGCTGCTCAGAGCACTATGCGGGAAGTAATGGATTCAATCTCGAACAAGGGGAGTTTGCGGCATCTTTGGGACATCAGGTAAGTGGAGACACCAAGTTTGAATATATGAGGCTAAAAGAAAGGGCAAGGAGAAAGAGAAGCAGCAGGGAGTTAAGAGGAAAAGCATCCAAGGCAAGGGAAGAAAGTGTTTGAAGTAGGAGTGCTCAACCACTTCAAGAAAACCAAAAACCCACCTTTGGAATCTGATAGATGCAGGGGGCCAAAGAACGTGGAAAAACAAGTGCAAGCAACTCTTTAGAGGGGGGTTGGCAATGAAGGGGAGCGTGATTTAGGACTGGCCAGCAGCAGTGTGGACAGAGGTGGGATCAAAGGACAGATTTTTAAGACACTGGCATGTGTAATAGCTGATAGAGGATCAGATGAGAGCAGTGAAAAGCTGCTGGGAGAGAAAGAGAAACTGATTATGTCAGGTTCTGGAGCAAATGGAAGAAATCGGAACCCAGAGCATGAGTGCAGGAACTGGCCTGAGGGAAGATAGGACCCCCTCCTCCCCTGTAACACAAAGGAGAGAAGTCAGAGTGCAGGCATGGGGAGTTCCAGTCTCATGGCTTCTATTTGGTTTTTTGAAGCAGGAAGTAGAGTCTGAAGGTAAAGAATTTGAAAGAATCACATCAGGGAGGAGACAAAAATGGATCCGAAAAATAGGACTGTCAGGCAGGGTGGGAAATGATCCTGAATTTGTGATGATGCTCATCTGCTCTACTACACAACATTCCCTAACAGGGCTTGCCTGCTTGGCTGAGGGGTGCTATGGGAAAACCAGGGCCTGAAGAAGTTGGAATGAACAGGCTTTCCAGAGGAAGCACTCTCAGAACTGAAGTATCAAAATAAGGAGACTGCAAGGAGCACAGGACCACATTCCTGGTGATGGAAACAGGATGGGCAGAGGCCCTGAGGCAGCTTGGAAAAACCATGGTGATAGCTCAGAAGGCAGAGGACGGTAGAGGTGAGACTACTAGCCACGGAGGCCAGATTGGGGGAGAGGAAAGGGGATGCCTGAAGGCCATGCTTAGGCTTTCTTGGTCTTTGTTTTTAAGAGGAATAGGATAGCTCCTAAGGGTGTTAAATCAAGGTGGACCAGGAGGGCTCCTCTCCACTCCAGCCCTGGGACACTGGACTCTAGGAACCTCAGTTTGCTCATCTGGGAAAAAGGGATAAAACAGTCTATCTCACCAGGAACGTTGAAAGGATTAGATGACACCTGCATGCAAAGAGCCAAGTGCAGACTTCTGTCAGGTCTCAAATGACAAGCCCTCTGTACCTGTCCCTTTCCACCCAGTTCCACCACCAGCCCTCTGACATCTCAGTGCCAGTCTGTGTCTTTTTCCCTGTTTGAAACTAGCACTGTGCCCAGCACATAGTAGGCCCTCAATAAATGCTTGCTGATGGGTCATCTCTAAGCCTACGGTTTATCAAGAGCCTGATCTAGCAACTCAGGGAATGCAGCCTTTTCAGTTTCTAAGCAGTGTCCCTTTGGCTACCATCGACTTTTCCTATGCTTGCACCTGGTGTGGCTGCACCCGGTGCACAGTGGGCCTATAGCCAACACTGCCTGAATGGGAAGACCTATACAACAGAGACCCAGCAGGTTAAAACTACCTCCTGAGGTCCTCCATCATTTACACAAGGGCTGGGTCTCAGGGGGCAGCTGTTCTTCAACAGCGCTCCAAGTCACCGGCAGCACACAGGTTTTTAAACAATAATAAGTTGAAATGTACTCGCCAAGAAAGCCACCAACCTAAAAAGAAAACCTTACGCTGATCTTGCAATGAGCACCAACCTCCCCTTTGCAAGAGCTGAGATCAAAAGATAAAGAAGCTATCAAAAAGCCATCTGCCCACTTAAAATAATATCACAAGTCATGTTAGCAACCACAGACCTGGGGCCAGATATCAAAACAATTGTCTGAACGGGCTGCTTCAATTTCTCCTTAAAACCACCATGTATTTTAAAAGAAAAACACCTTCTCCACCCACCTTGGCTCTGCAAGCTTCTGATTTCTCTGTTCCCTTCCCTTCACACTCTAAAATGAGCAAACTCCATTTACCCAAACTGTTGCGTCTTCCAGACCGGCTCCCACGACAGCCTGCTGGAATGACGTCTTAGGAAAAGGTGATTCTGGGACACAAATAGCTCAGTATCTCGGAACTGGAAGATGGCTACGTAAGGGCATAGACATGTAAAAATCCATTGAGCCCTATACTTAAGATCAGTCCACTTTATGTAGCTATCACTCAATAAAGCAAAAAAAAAAAAAAAAAAAAAAAAAGGGAAGAACAAAGCATAATATACTGGAGCAAAATGCAGAATTTGTCCTGAATCTTATCAGGCCTTCAAGAAGGAGCTCTTTTAAAAAACTGCTCCTATGACCTGGCCAGTGTGGCTGGCTCAGTTTGTTGAGCATCGTCCATGCACCAAAAGATTGTTGGTTTGATTCCTGGTCTGGGCAGATGCCTGGGTTGCAGGCTCAATCCCCAGGGGCGAGGGGAACATGCAGGAGGCAGCCAATCCATGTTACATCAATGTTTCTCTCTTCTCCCTTTCTCTCTAAAAACCAATAAACTATTCTTTTAAAAAATAATAAAATTTCCCCTAGCATCTCCTCCTTGGTCCTGTCCCTCACTGAGCACACTTGAACAAGCAGGCTTAACTCCCTGAGCTACCTCTTCCCCCCTCTATTAAATGAGGGCAATCATAGCACCTCTAGCACACAGCATGCACAGCAGGACTCAGGAGAGAACAGACTCAAAGCTCTTAGCACAGACATCAGCGCATGCCAGCCACTACCACCATGCAGCTACCACCATGCTTGTTACCTTGCCCATTGTTTGCTGCGTCCAATCCAACCACACAAAGTGACTGTCATTCCCCTTAAGCAGATGAGAAAACTGAGGCAAGGCCACACAGCTGGTGACAGGCAGAGCAGAGTTTGGGAGGAGAATCCAAAGACCTTTAGGTGTGATTCCCTAAGTACCAACACTGGCTAACACCTGTGTGGCACTGCTATGAGCCAGGCTAGGTTCTGAGTGCTTTTTGCTTATCTCCTGTGAAGTAGGTATTATAATTATCTGTTTAACAGATGAGGGTACTGAGGCATAATGCAGTTGGCCAAGGTTACGAGGCCAATCTAGATGGCAGATCTGGGAGTTGAACCCAGGCACTGATGCCAGAATCCACGCTCTTAACACTGTAAGAAAAGCCATGTTACCTGTCCCCTTAGACTAAGCCTCAGGTTGCTATGGGGTTCACAGGTCAGTAAGTGGGTGCCTGCCTGTCGGCTCAAGTACCCAGGCACATCTGCCCAAGTGAACTAGGCTGTTCTGAACCACTCACAGCCTAAGGCCTTGCCAGGATCACAAACATCTTGCTGCAGCCAGAGGCTTCTGACCCAACATATACAAGGTCCAAAAAGCACTTTCCCATTCCCATTTCCAGGCCTCTCACGACCAGGGAAATGTAGTTCCCATGCTTGGAGAATCTACCTACCCCATATTAGACTTAGGTGACCTCCAAAAGAATCAGGCCTATGTGCTACCCTCAAAAAACTAAGCTGACAGAAAAAAAAAACCTAGGAGAATCTTGTCTCAGGGCCTCCTGGGTTAACTGGTTCTTGCTCCCAGGCCCTGAATAGTCACAGGGGTTATGGCAAAAACACAGGCCAAGAGCTTCAGGTACAGGCCTCCCTGTCTTGAATCTGCCTCTGCCAGAGCCAATGCTTCCCTATGAGGGCATGGGGTCGGTCACTCACCTCTGCAGACCTCAGACTATCAGAGCATAACAGTAAAGAGAGTGCACAGGCTTCAAGGTTAGTCATGGGCGAAGTGGAAAAGCCAGGCGCCATCACTTCCTTAACCAATTTCTCACTCTGGAACTCTGGTTTCCTGCTCTGTCAAATAGGGAGCAGCCCCCCCCCCAACTCCCACACTACCATGTCACTGCAGTTCCCTCCACTCTATCACTGCCTATCCTTCACACCAGGCTCATTCTCACCTCAGGACTTTTGCACTTGCTGTTCTCTCTGCCTAGAGCACCCTTGCTCCCATATGTGGGCACAACTACTCCTGTTGATCATTCAGGACCCAGTTTAAATGGCACCTCCTCATGAAAGTCCTCCCTGTTTCCTTTTCTACCAACTCTCTTCCTCCATATCTGCGCATTACTCTACTTAACATGATCCAGGACGCAACTCCTCAAAGGCCTTCCAGGAACACCCTGGCTAAACCAGGTATTCCCTCCCAAACTGCCTCCCCTTCCTCAATTACTTTCCCCTCAACAACTCCGTTTCTTATCTGCTCACTTGTTTTTTCCAACTGTCTCCCATAGGAGCCTGTATGATCCTTGATGGCAGGAAAGATGTCTGCCTTGTTGTTCGGGGCTTTACAGTGGAATTCAATAAATGAATGAATAAAACCCCGGTAATGCAGAGCCTAGCATGTTTGGCCTCCATTACTCTTTGACTAACTAAATGTGCCCTCCTCCCTGTCCTGGGTACAGGCCTAGGGGTTCCTGGATCAGGATGCTTGTCCTCCATCCTAGACACAGCCCTGCAATGGCGGAGGTGGCGCTGGCAGACATTACCTGCGCCTCACTGGCTTCATGCAGCTCTTCAGCTGCCTGGCCTCAGCCTCCATGGTACCCTGGGACTCGGGGTGTGGCTCCAGCTGCGGCAGCTGCTGCTGCTGGGGCAGCCCTTCAGCGTCAGTGGGTGAGGGAGCGGGTGAGATCCGGAGCAGAACTGTGTAGTTGCGGCCGTGGTTGTTGGCCCAGAAAATGCCCTCGGGGGTCTCATAGCGCACCACGAAGTCCAGGCGCGCCCCGTCGCCCGCGCCCTCAGCAAAGGGCAGCTGGAAGGCAAAGCGGTCAGTGCGGCCACCGTCGTCGGGCGAGGAGGCGTACACCTGACCGGACACCAGGCCCAAGCCTGGATCCAGGATGGGGTCTCCGGTTCCTGGTCCTCCCGTTCCTGCCACCGGCGGGCTGCGCGGGACGTAGCGCGCTGGGTGGTCGCAGAAGGAAGCCCAGCCGTCGTGTGAGGCCCGCACGTGCACCGCCTTCTCGAAGGAGCGGTTCAGCACGCGCACCAACCCGCGCAGCACCGGTGGGCGCCCCCCAGGCACCCACACCCCGGAACCCCCGGGGACCGCTCCGGGAGGCGGCAGCAGCGCCTCCAGCTCCACCATGACGCGCCCCAAGCGCTCCAGACGGCCCGGTGCAGGCGGCAGCGAAAATGTGGGCACCACGTAAAACCCCCCGCCAGCGGGGACGGGGCACAGTGGTGAGGGCTCGGGGCAAGCCTCCTCTTCCTCCTCCCCTTCATCCCCATCCTCGCCATCGTCGTCCTCGTCAGCCCCGCCGCCGTCGCCATCTTGCCCAGCCACCTCCGCCATCTTGCCCGCCCCGGGCCCGCCCCACGGCCGGTAGCAGCGCAGCTGCGCCAGCGGCAGCCCCAGGGCCTCGTCGGCAAACAGCACCCTCCGCGGGGCCACCGCTGCCTCGACAGGGGTGCGGGGCTCACCCGCGGCCGGCGAGGGGGGCGCAGGAGGCCGCAGCGGGGGCTCCACAGGGGCCGTGCGCGCCATAGCGGCGGCGGCACCGACGGCACCGGCGGCGGGACCGGCGGGGGCCGGGCCTGAAGGGCGGGCAGCCAATGGGAAGGCCCGCGCGGGGGGCGGGGAGGGGGTACAGCTCACAGAGGCCGAAGGCGTGAGACGCAGACAGGTGTATCAGGCAGCCAATGGGGAGCCACGCACGGTGACATAGACGCACGCAGCCAATAGGGACGTCCGAGAGTGGGCGGTGGAAGAGGCTGGGTGATCGGTGAATCAATGGGGAGACCTGAATGGGGGCGGTGTAGGGTCTGGGATGGAGAGAGAAGCAGGACAGCTAATGGCGAAGCATGAGCGGGATTGGCACCTGGGTGGCGGGGTAAACGGAATGGCTACAGGCGGTGGGGGCAGCAGGCAGCGAACAGAGAGGCCTGAAAAGTAGGAGATCCCAGGGTTGCGTAGGTAGATGGTTGAAAGCTAGAGACAGTGAACAGCCAATGGGAGCCACGCGCCGGTTGTCGTAGAGGAGGGTGACGATAAAGGCTGAGGGGAGCCAACGGGGAGTCTGTGAGCCTGCACCAAGCCTTCAAGGGGCGGTGCCAGGGCAGAACTAGTTCTTATGGAGGCCAGAAGGAGCTCGAGAGGCGGTGTGTGGGTGCGTCAGAGGCGGGACTGGAGGGACAGAGCCGATGGGGATGAAGGCGGGAGCAAGGAAAAGAGATGGCAGATAGCCAATGGGGAGCCAGAGCTAAGTGGAGCCCTCAAAAGATAGTGCAAAGGGACATAGAAGCGAGATATGAAAGAGCAGAGCCTACGGGAATAAAGAGCCAATAAGGAAGCAGGAGAAGAGGACAGTGCGTAGGCAGTCTGGGCTATGAGTGGTCAAGTAACAGAACCATAAAATGCCTCTTGTGAGTGGATTTACCTGCTCCGGAACCCTCGTGACTCCCAATTGCGCCCGAGCTGTGAGTCCCCAAAGCCCCTCAAGACCTAGACTGCACTCTGGTGCGAAATCTAAGAAAGCAAAATGAACTCTCCTGTCGCAGTTACTGGATCTCCTCTGCCCACCTCCAAGCCTTTGCTTGAGTGCAACTAGGCAAAGATGCCCCTGATTGTCATCCTCAGCATTCTCCAGGACTTGGCACCATTATTGAATGAATGGCCAAATGAAAAATATCTGCTTCCTCCATCTAGTCAACTCCTTTCACTCTCCCTTTGAGGCCTCACCTATGGGAACCAAATTGTAGCTTTTTTCCATTCATGCATTTCTCCTCCATCTTAGGAGGATTTACTGAACATCTACTGTGTGCAAGGTTTTGACTCAAAGCATCCCTATGAGGAAGGTGGTTCCCCCAGCAGCTACCTCCTCTCCCCTTCATGTCTTGGTGTCCAGGGGTCATGGGTCAGAGAGGAATATGTTCAGCTGCAAGTAACAGAAAAATCATGAAATAATGGAAAATTAAAGAGATACAACTTTATTTTTGTATCTCCTAAAAGTCCAAGCTGGTGAATACTCCAGGAACTCCTTCCTACCTTCCCAATTAGGGCATTGTCTGTGGCCAAGTCTAGACCCCAAACTCTCATCCTTTAACAGATCTATCAGCTCTCCTTTTACAGTATTTCCCAAATCCACCCTTTTCTCACCCCCTCCACTGCCAACACTATCACCAGTCCCCTGAACTATTGCAGTAGCTTCTCTCTCACTGGCCCCCCTGCTTCTACCCTTATTCCTACAGTCAGTTCTATACTCAACAATCAGAGGAATCCTGTTAAATCTCAAGACAGTTCACATCTCTCATCTGCTCACAGTTCTCCTGTGGCCTCCTCCTACAAGGTCCTACATTGATTAACCAACCCTCTTGTGTCCTCTCTGACCGCACCTCCTACCCCTCTCCCTCTCTCTCACACTATTATAACCTTACTACCTCCTTAGCATACCTTGAGCAAATCAGACACACTCCCACCTCAGGGCCTTTGCACTGGCTGTTTCCTCTGGAATTACTCAGATGTGTACATGGGTCCCTCCCTCACTTCCCTTCAAGTCTTTGTCAAAGACCCCTTCTCTGGGTATTTTCACCCACCTCTTTGGTTTTTTGTAGTTTTTTTTTGTTTGTTTCTGTTTTTGTTTTTATTGATTTCAGAGAGGAAGGGAAAGGGAAAGAGAGAGAGAAACATCAGTGATGAGAGAGAATCATTGATTGGCTTTCTCCTTCATGCCCCACACTGAGGATCGAGCCCACAACCTGGGCATGTGCCCTGACATGGAATCAAACTGTGACCTCCTGGTTCATAGGTTGACATTCAACCACTGAGCCATGCCAGCCAGCCCTATGTCTTTGTTTAATTCTGCCCACTGTCCCCCAGAAGCCTTCATTGGAGAGGATGTAGTCCAGTACAGAGAAGAGGTGATGAGCTCTGTCCCTCTCTGCCTACCTGACCCTCAGTTCTCATTCTGCAAGGGTCCTGGCTCTCAGCAGCAGCAGCCTCCCACTCCCACACACACCCTGAGCCTCACTCAAGTAGCCTCCTGGGAATCTTTGGGCCACCACTCTCAGTTTTCCTCCTCTTTCTCTGGCCACTCCTCTGACAGTAAGGGAGAGATGGTCTAGGAAGGCATAAGGGAGGTTCAGCCCATACCTTTAACCCTGAAAGAGAAAACCAGCCCCTTCTCTCAGGATGGGCAAGACCTGTGACAGGGGATGAGGCCTCCGCTTCTAGGACTGGCCTGGTTAATAGTTACTCAGCAAGTGTAAGAAATATTCAGGCCCAAGTCCATGG
>PVJC01029070.1:0-22133 GCA_004026665.1 Murina feae | reverse complement strand
GCAACATCAAACAGACTGTCAAATTACAGCAACAAGGACAGGGACGTTGGGGGGGGGGTAACAGATCAGCCAAGGGACTTTTGTGTGAGCATTTAAGCATAACCAATGGACACAAAACACTGGGGGGTAGGGGAGGCTGGGGGAAGGGCAGGGGGAAAAAGAGATATATGTACTAATCTTTGTAAAGCTTTATGTAATTCTAAAAAATGTAAAAAATAAAAAAATAATATAAAAAATGACTGTTGTAGTTTTATGTGAGCTACAAATTTAAGGAAAAAAATTTTTTTTTTAAATAGAGTTAAAGAACTGGCACCCAAATTCTTCATGGATTGTGTGGCTATTGAAGGATTGTGAGAGATTTCATCAGAAAAAGTCACAACCCTGATGTACCCCTATAATATATATATGACAAATAATAAATATATCCAGACAAGGAATGAATGTTTACTGAAAACCTATCACATGTTTGAAAATATTCTAGGTTCTGGGATACAGTGTTGAACAGGAGGGACACATTCTTTGATCTGTGAAACTTAAATTCTAATAAGACCTAGTAGCTTTGTTTAATTGTTCCAGTAATAACAGTATAAAGTTTGTAAAACATTTTCATATTTGTTGTGTTATTTTACACAATTCCCTTTCTGAGTCTAGGCATTTTCCTTTATTACTATCCCTTTTCATGCCAGTGATTCTCCAACTTCTATCTCTAGCTCTGTCACATTTACTAACTTCCAGATCCGTATTTCTAACTATCTTTTGGATCTTTCCACCCACATGTTCCAAAGGTAATTGAAATTCAGGGTGTTCAGAACCTCTACCTTTGCCTGCCCAACTTCTACCTCTTCCTCTACTCCTCTTACTTCAATTAATACCACTATCCACCAAATCATCCCAATTATAATTAAAATAAACATACCTGATTCTTTCTCCCTTTAATATACCCACCCCTTTTCAAGTTCTTCATTTCTTGAATTCATTCTTTGTTTTTTTTCTTCATTTCTTCTCTCTTAATTTTTTAGTTTTGGCTATTTAATCTGTTTTGGAATCCTATATTATAAAGATATAATATGCAAATGAGTGTAATGACTGACTGTGTAACGACTGGATAACAGATCAGCAAGAGGGTGGGGAAGTGAGTTACAAGCAGGCAGCAGAGAGCTATAGGAGGGGGCAGGGCAGCAAACTATGGGGGGGCGGGGGAGCAGAGGGAGCTACAGGAGGGCGGGGCAGTGGGTGGAGAGCTATTGGCACACGGATTCATGCACAGGGCTACTAGTCTACTATAATGAAAATCACTTATCACTGATTTTAATCTAGTCTTATTAAAGTTTTAGATTCTATCATAATTTCTAACACACAGGTTATCAATAAAAACTGTTGCTTGTGTGGTTAATTTATCCTCATATTAGAGGTAAATTTTAAAATGTAGACTTAAAAATATATTTTTCTCCTGCTTAAAAATGTTCAGGTTGTTATTCATGAAGTAAATAGCACATTTTTAACATGACAGTCAAAGACTCTAATGCTCTTGTTTCAGTTTATTTTTCTAATCTTGTGTTCCTTTATCCTATGAAAGTATCTGTATCCAGCCATATCTAACCATTTCAAGCTCTCCAAGCCTACCCTTCTGTTTCATCCCTCTATAGCTACCAGCTCTCCTTTCTCCCCTACTTAGCTTTCAAGTCTTACCTTACTGTAAACCTCTCTGTCTTCCCCCTCAAAAGTCACCCTTCAGATTCCCTATCTCTATCTATCTATCTATCTATCTATCTATCTATCTATCTATCTATCTATCTTTTATCTGTTAATTATGGTGTTATCATTTGCATAATCCTTATTAGGTTTGAATATATGAAAGGTACAATTTATTCATCTTTGTATCCTCAGTGCTTGCAGAGTACCTACCTACATATAGCATAAATATATGCTGGTAAACAGCAAGTTGATTCACATGTCAAAATGGTTTTATGTCTCATCTCTCTCCAGGTTCCATTCAAATTATAAAAAAAGAAAAAATCTGAAAACAAATGGAAGGGAAAAATGCTGCTTCTAGTAAATGGAAAAGAGTAAAATAAGACTTGGAGACTTAAAGAGTTTTGTAGAAGATACAGAGTAGATTTAATTATATTTATAAAAATACTAGAGGCCAAGTGCACAAAAATTTGTGCACTCGGGGGGGGGGGGGGGGGGGGGGATTCCTCAGCCTGGCCCAGCCTGTGCCCTTTCTCAGTCTGGGACCCCTCAGGGGATGTCCACCTCCTGGCTTAGGCCCACTCCCCAGGTGATCGGGCCTAAGCTGGTAGTCAGACATCCTTCTGGCAGCCCAGGAGCCCTTGGGGGATGTCCACTTGCCAGTGGGGAGCAGGCCTAAGTTGCAGTTGGACATCCTTAGTGCTGCTGAGGAGGCAGGAGAGTCTCCCACCACCACCGCTGTACTGGCAGCCGTCAGCCTGGCTTGTGACTGAGCAGAGCTCCTCCTGTGGGAGCGCACTGACCACCAGAAGACAGCTCCTGCATTGAGCATTTGCCCCTTCGTGGTCAGTGTGTGTCATAGTGACCAGTCATTCCCAGTGGTTCTGCTGTTAGGGTCAATTTGCATATTACCCTTTTATTATATAGGATAGAGGCCTGGTGCATGGGTGGGGGCTGGCTGGCTTGCCCTGAAGGGTGTCCCAGATAGGGTGGAGTTCTTGCTGAGGTGCCTGGCCAGCCTGGGTGAGGGGCTGAGAGCCGTTTTCAGACTGGCCACATTCCCTTCAGGGTGGGGGGTCCTGCTGGGGAGCCTGGCTAGCCTGGGTAAGTGGCTAATGGCTGTTTGCAGGCTGGCCACATCCCCTTCAGGAAGGGGGTTCTCCACAGGGGTGCCTGTCCAGCCTGGGTGAGGGGCTGATGGCTGTTTGCAGGCTAGCCAAGCCCCCCAGTGGAGACCCTCACCCCATGAGGCTGTGGTCATCCTGGGTGAAGGCTGATGGCTGTTTGCAGGCTGGCCAAGCCCTCCAGCAGGGACCCTCACCCCATGAAGCTGTGGCCAGCCCGGGTAAGGGGCTGATGACTGTTTGCAGGTTGGTCATGGCCCCCAGTGACCCAAGCTCCCAGGGAGGCTGGCTGGAAACAGGTATCTGGGATTTATTTATCTTCTATAATTGAAACTTTGTTGCCTTGAGCAGAGGCCACAGCCGGCCAGGGCAGGTGGGAAGCTTGGCTTCCTCCATCACTGGGGCAACCAAGCCTTCTGCTTTCTCCAGCTCCATGGCTGCCGGCCACCATCTTGGTTAGGTTAATTTGCATATAGTCACTCTGATTGGCTGGTAGGTGTGGCTTGAGGTATAGTGGAGTGACACCAATTTGCATGTTTCTCTTTTATTAGTGTAGATTCAGTGCCAGTCACCTGTGACTCAATTCAAACAGAAAGGGGTCCCTCTGGGAAGTCAGAATTATTTGGTTTCTCTAAAGAGTTCCAAAAGTTCATGTAAATTAATACCGCTTTTGTGAGAACTTTTTGCAGTATCCATTAAAATAAAATATGCATATTAAATGATCCAGCAATTCTATATCTGAGAAGTCATTCTTTGAAAATATTTGCATGAACATATCAAAATTAGTCAGTGCATCATTAAAATAGCAAAATATTGGAAAAACATAAATGTCCATCAATAGAATATATATTTAATAAGTAATATGATGCCCATTGAAGGATATACTTGATAACTTTTAAAAATGAATCAAAGATGTACAGTGTCCGTGATATATTCTTAAGGGGGAAAATGGATATGCAGGTGCCTGTTTGTAAATAGAAAGAAAAGAAGTAGGCGACAGACGTTAAACTGTGCTAACCTATGGGGAGTGGGCCTGGGAGGTTGTTAAAAGGGGATTTTCTCTTTTTCCTTTCTACACTTCTGTACTACAACTAAAGAGTAATGTAAACAGTATAACAATTTAAACAAAGACAATTTTCAGACATGGAAAGCAGGGACTGGAAGCAAAAGAGGCCATAATTAGTCCATAAGGATCAACTGGAGGAATCTAGGCAGTCAGGTATTAGCACTTAGAATTATTTCACTAACTTGGACTGTTCAATGAAGATCTGTTTCTAATTGGCTTCTATCATGAGTGTGGGGTCAGATAGAGCAGAAGGCAGTGTTTCACTAACTTCAGGTTGGCACAGTCAAAACAGCAGTGACATTCTATAATGTTTATCATTAGTAGCTCTTCCTCTGCAACTTGTTGGCAAGTATAGCTTTAGCCCCTAAGAATCCATGACAATGGCAGAAAGAGATGATGGCTTGAGAAGCACTCTTCAGACTTGAGGACTTAACCAGAGCACCTCACCGCAGGTAGCTAACTACAACCTTGATTATCCAGGCATGGACTGCAGACTGCTCATTCACCATGGACAATATGTAATATCCTGTTTGGGGATCCAGAGACAGTAAAGTAGGGAAAGGGAAAGGGAAACAGAATTGTATGGCATAGAGTTATTTTACAAGTGGAGTGGTTCATCTCTAAACTTCTCTCTGGGAAAGCCTAGACTCTTGGCCAAGATCAGGGCAGTGGTTAATTAAAGGTTTGTAATACTATTTTAAGACTGAAAGTCTCCTAGTGGGGATAATAACTTGTCATCACCAGTTAAATAGCCTGGCATGGCAATGTGTGCAGAGGGCATAAAAGATGCTACTGGAAACTTTTAGGGCACTTTCCTGACACTAAGATTTATCATACAAATCCTGGTGGTCTTATGCAAAGATGAAGCACATCCTCGTGTGAATAAGGCAACTTTGGAAAGCTATACTTGGAAGGCTTTGGGGCCCTGATGTTTCCTGCATTCTCCTTTTCACTACTCTACTGTATCATTGGCTTTTATTGAAAGCCCTACATGCATATGCTCCTTAGAGTCTTATCAATCCTTTCAATTATTCAATGTGTTCTAATCTTTGCAAGAACAATACATAAAATATAGCTGTATTGTTTTTTTAATGCTGCATAACAAATAACTGAAAACGTAGTAGTTTAAAGCAACACTCAAAATTTTAGGTTAGAAGTCAGGGCATGGGTTTCAAAGGCCAAAATGGTGGTGTTGGCTAGACTGTATTATCATCTGGAGTTTGCAGTCCTCTTGCAAGCTCATGGTCATGTGGCAGGATTCAGTTCCTTAGGGTTGGAGGTCCTTGCTTCCTCGCATGCTGTCAGATGTTTCCTTGCTGGAGTCACTCTCAGATCCTTGAAATATGGCTCTTTCCCTGAGCCCTCTACACTGTCAATCTCTTTAATTAAGAAGAGTCCATTATCTTTGAAGGGATAACCTAATTAGATCAGATTCACCCAGGGTCTCTCTGTTTAAGGTCAGCTGACTTGGGACTTTAATTACATTTGCAAAATCACTTCACAGCACACACTTGTTTGTTTGAATAAATAGGAAGAGACATACTAGTATGTATTTCAGGGGATACAGATCTTGGGGAGCATCTTGTGCCTTCCACAATATCCCCCAATTGTTAATTGAGCTTGTTAATACAGATTATAGAATTGTGTTGTGGAGCAACAGGAAATAGAAGAAGGCTGTTGGGTAACAGACCCCTCCCTCATTTTACCAGAGTGATTCTACTTGCATCTATCATATATAATTATAGTATGTGTAAATTATTGCTTTATGTTTTGTTTATACTTTTTCATTTGGTAGTCTTATCTAGTCACATGGTTTTAAAATATATTTATATGCTTATATTTATTAAGTACTAGAGGCCCAGTGTATGAATTTCATGCACTGGGGGGCAGGGTGTCCCTCAGCCCAGCCTGCACCCTCTCCAATCTGGGACCCCTTGGACATCCCTCTCACAATCCAGGACTGCTGGCTCCCAACCACTTACCTGCCTGACTACCTGATTGCCTCTAACCACTTCTGCCTGCCAGCCTGATCACCCCCTAACCACTCCCCTGCCAGCCTGATTGATACCTAACTGCTCCCCTGCCGGCCTGGTCACCCCAACTGCCCTCTCCTGCAGGCCTGGTCACCCCTAACTTCCCTTCCCTGTAGACCATCTTTTTAAAAAAATATACTTTATTGATTTTTTACAGAGAGGAAGGGAGAGGGATAGAGAGCTAGAAACATTGATGAGAGAGAAACATTGACCAGCTGCCTCTTGCACACCTCCTACTGGGGATGTGCCTGCAACCAAGGTACATGCCCTTGACCAGAATTGAACCTGGGACTCTTTAGTCCACAGCCTGACTCTCTATCCACTGAGCCAAACCAGTCAGGGCTGCAGGCCATCTTGTGGCCACATGGGGGAAGCCATCTTGTGAAAATGTGTGACAGTCAATTTGCATATTACCTTTTTTTATATAGGATATTTATCTGTACTTCTGCCCAAACTCATAGTTAATAGCCATCTTGACATCTCCATTTGGATGTGTAATAGAGATGTCAAACTTAAGATTTCCAGAATAGAACGCCTGACCTTAAAAACTACTTCTTTTGTCCCTGGAATCTCTAGCTGGACTGATTAGTATAGGTCTTAGCCTGTACAGAGTTAGTCTGCAACAAATGGGAAAGGTAGGTGTTTTTTAGTTGTGCAGACCACAAATAAAAGTGTCACAGAACACTAATAAACAGGAAAATAAGGTCTGAACAAAGGAACAAAATAAATCTTAAAAAAACCTATGCTAAAACAAAACACCAAAAAAACAAAACAGCAACAACAACAACAAAACCTATGCTAAAGCAATGTTAGTATATGAATTATCTCACAAAAAACTCAAAAAAAGATACACAAAGGAAAATAAAAAATAAATCAAAATAGATCACCATAAAAAAATCAATAAAACACAAAGGAAGACAGCCAGAGGGAAAACACAGACAAGCTACAAAAAAGACACACACATTTAACAGAATTGTAAAAGTAAGTTATTTCAGACCAATAATTACTTTAAATGTAAATGCATTAAATTTCCCAGTCAAAAGACATTGGGTTTTTGTTTGTTTTTTTGTTTTTGGATTGAATGGTTATAAAAACAAAGCCATTTATATACTGTCTACAGAGACTCACTTTAGATTTAATGACACATAGCTGAGTGTAAAAGAATGGGAAAAGATATTTCATGCAAATGGTAACCAGAAGAGAATAGAGACAGCCATACTTATAGCCAACAAAATAGATGTTAAATACTATCAAAATACAAAGAAATTACACAATTATAAAATGGTCCTTTATGTGAAAATATATAATCTTTATCCTAACTAATAAAAACGTAGTATTAAAATTAACCATTTCTTTGGGATGCCTAAGCCACGCCCACCAGCCAATCAGAGTGACTGTATGCACTCAGGAACCTGCGTAAATAGGCAGAATCCATTGCAGCAGGAGTGAAACTGTTTGCGAGCTGCCTGGGTGTCTCTCCGTTCCCAGGAACATCATATTTGCAACAAATGTTTCAATCCTAGGAGCTGAAGCAAACAGCAGGCTGGGCCTGACTTCTAATTAAACATTGTTTCATTATAGAAGACAGAGCTGAAGCAGAGAGGAGGTTTCGTTACTAGGCCCCAGCTTAAAGGAACAGTGTATCAATTATAGAAGATAAACAAACCCCAGAAACCTGCGTCCAGCCTGCCTTGCTGGGACATTGGGTCAATGGGAGCTATGGGCAGACTGAAATTCTGAAAACAGCCATCAGCCCGTCACCCATGCTGGCCACACCCCAATGGGGTGAGGATCCACACTGTGGGGCTTGGCCAGCCTGCAAACAGCCATCAGCCCCTCACCCAGGCTGGCCAGGTACCCCAGTAGGGACCCAAAACCTGAAGGGACTGTGGGCAGCCTGAAAACGGCCCTCAGCCCATCATTCAGGCTGGCCACACCCCAATGGGGTGAGGATCCACACTGCGGGTCTTGGCCAGCCTGCAAACAGCCATCAGCCCCTCACCCAGGCTGACCAGGCACACCAGCAGGTGGATATCCCAGAGGGGTCCCAGACTGAGAGAGGGCACAGGTCAGACTGATGGACCTCCCGAGTGCACAAATTTTTGTGCACCAGGCCCCTACTAAGTATTATAATTATACAATATCAGAAAATTCAAATGTATAAAGCAAACATTGAAAAAACTGAAGGGAGAAATAGACAATAACATAAAAATATTAAAGGATTTTAAAACCCTCCTTTCATTAATGGACATAACATTCAGACAGAACGGATTTTCAAGTTTATTATCCAAGTTATGGCCTGGTTTCTACTTGCTGATTATAGTACTATACATGATGAAATAGGTAAATTGAGAGAACTGTTAAACAAACAATAACCAGGACTTGATTTGGGAAATTCTTATCCTTTCAAAATAGTAAAAATGCTAAAATTAGGAGATTCACTGCCAGGAAAAAAAAGATCAAGGGTATGTCTGGGCAATCTTTTGCTAGTGTCTTGAAAGGGTTAAAAGGTCAGATAATTCATTCATTACCACAAAGGCTGCAAAGATGTTAGGTATGTATGTGTCTTTAGAAACCTGTCAGACATCCTCAAAGAAGCCAGGAATATATATGACAAACCTACATCCAACATCATACTCAATGGCAGAAACTAAACTCATTTCCCTTAAGAACGGAAACAAGGAAGGGATGTCCACTTTCTCCACTCCTGTTTGATATGGTACTGGAAGTGCTAGTCATAGTGATCAAACAAGAAGAAATAAAAGGCATCCAAATTGGAAAAGAAGAAGTAAAACTGTCCTTATTCACAGATGACATGATATTGTACATAGAAAACCCCAAAGACTCCATCAAAAAACTACTAGATCTAATAAATGAATTTGGCAATGTAGCAGGATACAAAATTAACACCCAGAAATCTATGGCTTTTTTATATACCAATAATGAACTCACAGAAAGAGAAACTAAAAAAATAATCCCATTTACCATTGAACCAAAATAAATTAAGATACCTAGGAATAAACTTAACTAAGAAGATAAAAGAAGTGTACTCAGAAAACTATAGGACATTGAAAAAAGAGATAGAGGAGGACATAAACAGATGGAAGAACATACCATTCTCATGGATTGGTGGAATCAACATCATTAAAATGTCCATACTACCCAAAGCAATCTACAGATCCAATGCAATCCCCATTAAAATATGAACAGCATATTTCAAAGATCTAGAACAAACTCTCCAAAAAGTCATCTGGAATAAAAAAAGACACTGAATAGCCACAGCAATCCTGAGAAAGAACAAAGTTGGAGGGATCACAATACCAGATATCAAACTATATTACCAAGCCATGCTTTTCAAAACTGCCTGGAACTGGCACAAGAACAAATATATACTAGTACACCAATGGAACAGAACAGAGAACCTAGAAATTGACCCAAGCCATTATGCTCAATTAATATTTGACAAAGAAGGCAAGAGCATACAATGGAGTCAAGACAGTCTCTTCAATAAATGGTGCTGGGAAATTTGGTCAGATACATGCAAAAAAATGAAACTAGACCACCAACTTACACAATACACAAAAACAAACTCAAAATGGCTAAAAGATTTAAATGTAAGATGGGAAACCATGAAAATTCTACAAGACTCCACAGACAGCAAAATGTCAGATGTGTTGTAGCAATATCTTTACCAACACAGCTCCTAGGGCAATGCAGACTAAGGAGAAAATACACATAAGCTCTTATGACCATTATATCAACAGAAACACTGCCAACATAGGTTGAAAAGGTCAGAGATAGGACAAAATAAAACTGCCAGACTCCCAAAATTCTATAGGTAGGAAACAGTTGGTAAATGTACTCAGCTGCAAAAAGTTGCTTTCCTTTTTGGAAAAGGAAGGATGACTCAGAAGCTAAAGGCACAGAACAATAATATCTGAGTCGTAATGAATTTTGCTTGGCTGGATTTTGAAATTGGTTCTGAGTATAGACTCCTTTTTTAAATATATATTTTATTGATTTTTTTTACAGAGAGGAAGGGAAAGGGATAGAGAGTTAGAAACATCATGAGAGAGAAACATCGATCAGCTGCCTCCTGCATGCTCCCTACTGGGGACGTGCCCACAAAGAAGGTACATGCCCTTGACCAGAATCGAACCTGGGACCCTTCAGTCCACAGGCCAACGCTCTATCCACTGGTTAGGGCTAGACTCCTTTTTTTTTTAAATTTTTGTCTGGAAATGTCTGTGACTGTTATTCTATGCCTATTGCACAACTATTTTGGAAGCAGATTAACTGTTTTCTAGTTTCACAGCTCTATAGATGGGAAGGATTTTGCCCAGGGATGGATTATACCCAAAGTTTACCCATGACTATTTAGATGCTTTAGATCAAGCATGTCAAACTCAAAGACTAACTCAGGCCAAATAAATGAGGCATGTGGCCCGCAGGCCGTGAGTGTGACATGCTTGCTTTAGATGATGAAGTTTAAGACTTGGGCTGATGAGATTTAGGTGAGATTTTAATACTGAGTGATGTTTTAATGGATGAGACTTTTGGGAAACTTGAATTGGGGCAAGTGCTTTTTCATGTGGGTCAGTTATGAATCTTTGGGGGCAGAGGCCAGATTGTGGTAGACTGAATAATGGACTTCCAAAGATGTCAATTTCCTGATCTCCAAAACCTGTGAATATGTTACCTTAAATGGTAAAAGAGAATTTTCATACATGATCAAGTTAATGATCTTGCTATAGATTATCCTATATTATCCTGGGGGGTGGGTGTCCTAATATAATCACAAACATCCTTCTAAGAGGGAGATAGAGCAAGAGATGTGATGATGGAAGAGGAGCCAGAGGAGATGTAATGATAGATAGAGATTGAAGTGATGTGAGGGCCTCCAGCTTCCAGAAGCTGGAAAAGGCAAGGATCAGATTCTCCCATGAAACCTATAGAAGGAACAAAGCCATGATGACACCCTGATTTTAGGACTTCTGAACTCAGAAAGTTAAGATAATAAATTTGCATTGTTTTAGGCCACTAAATTGTGGTCATTTGTTACAGTTCAGCAATAGGAATACCGGTATATGCTTAGGTCTGGAATGTCGCGTAAAAGTAAAAATATTTTAACTATAATTTCTATCCTGACTTCCTCTCTGTTGTAATTTTTCTCATGTCATAGACCTTTTGGGATGCTAGATAAAAGGAAGTTGTATAGGACTATGTTTATTATAGTTGTAGTGGGATATATTTATATGGATTGCAATTATGTCTGCATATAGTTAACTTATTGCCAGCCATAGAGTGTAGAAATGACTTCCAGAAATATACCCTCTGCTCACTGTGCCACCCGCCTGACCATTAGGACATGAAGATGCAGGGCCAGAGGACATATTGGGACATGAACAGGTCCATTGGTTCCCAGAACTAGAAGTATTATGTGGAGGAGGAGAAACAAGGCTTAAAAAATATTAAGCCACAGCTTTTCCAAAATATGACAACAATTCTAAAATTTTACAAGGTATAACATTGAAAATTGTAAGGCTAAAATAAATGTTTCTGAACTAGCAGTGATAAAATCCATGGTAGATAAAAGATTGGATTATTTGTCTATTCTCTCCACAGAAAATGATATTACAAAGTATTTGTCATGTGAAAAGGCTGTCAAAGAGCATGAAACCAAAATGTGTGGGGAAAGGAGCATCATAAATATGTCTTATGCTGTTTTTCAGATTTAATGGTGTTTGTGGCACTTATCGGCTTTTAAAATTGTATTTTATTAATTTTAATTTGTAATTTAAAATTCATAGTTTCTTTTTTCATTCACCTATGTACTTAATTGTGTATTCCTAGTTCTGTATTATTTTTTTGAAAGAGGGTATCCTTAACTGGCAAGTTCAGATTCTACTTTTGGCTTATATCTTTAAAGTTTACCCAGAAACCAACATAATACCACCTCATTGATACTACCCCAATCCAGGACACTATAATTTCTTGCCTGTATTATTGCAACAACTTCTTAATTGGTCTCTTTAACTCCACCTTGCCTCACTTCCTAATTATTCTCCTCACAGCAGTCAAAGTGATCCTGGCAATGTAATGTGATATAATGTAATTTGATGTAACATAATGCACTGTAATGTAAATTAATGTAATATAACACACTGTAACCTAGTGCAATCCTAACTAATAAAAGAGTAATATGCAAATTAGGCATCACTCTGTCACAAAGATGGTGGCTACCCCCATGGCCACAAGATGGCAGCACCCAGTCTGCCTCAGCCCTGCCATTGAAGTGGTCAGGCCTGTTAGTCAGGCAGGTGGCAGGGGAGACAGGGGGCCCAGTGGGTGGAACAGACAATCAGAGGAGGCTGGGGGTCCCCTGCTCAGGCCAGAGGTCTCAGGCATGGGAAAGGGCAGAGCCGGTGATCAGAGGGGTATTAGGGTGCCCTACCCTGGCATAAAGCCTGGGCCAGAGGTCTCAGGCCTGGGCAGGGGCAAGGCCAGAGATTGCAGAGGCCTGGGCTCCACAGAGCCAGTGATCAGAGGGGCAGGGGCAGAGCCTGTGATCTCAGGAGTCTGGGCAACAGTGGAGCGGGCAAAGCAGAGGTCTGTGTGTCCCCTGCCTTGGCCAGAGGCTCAAGGGTGAAGCCAGCAATGGCAGGGACCTGGGGGTCTTCTGCCCAGGCCTGCAGTCTCAGGGGCAGAGCCAGTGATTGCAGGGGTCTGGGGTCCCCTTCCTAAGCCTGTAGCCTTGGCCAGAGGCTGCAGGCCTGGGCAGGGTCGGAGCTGGTGATTTCAGGGCTCTAGGGGTTCCTTGCCCAGGCCTGCATCCTCAGCCAGAGGTTACAGCCCTGGGCAGGGGTAGAGCTGGTGATCAGAGTGAACTACAGAAGAAACACCTTTCTGACTGCTCATGGGCTAAGCTCCCTGTATGCCACTGGTAATATTCTTAGTAACTTGGGTAATAAGAATCCAAAAAGGCGATCTAGGGTTTTTCCACCACACTCCGGGAGATAAAAATGAAGGTCCACTGCTGGGGGGCTAAGAAATGTCATATCCTGCCCAGTTTGGCTCAATGCATAATGCCTCAGCCTGCTGACTGCAGGCTGAGTTCAATTCTGACCAACGGCATGTACCTAGGTTGCAGGCTCCTCCCTGGCCAGGGCCCAGGCCAGGGCATGTGCAGGAGGCAACCAATCAAAGTGTCCCTCTCACTTTGATGTTTCTCTCTGTTTTTCCCTTCTCTTCTACATTCTCTAAAAATCAATGGAAACATATCCTCAGGTGAAGATAAAAAAAAAGAAAAAAAAATATCATATCCTATGAAAGACACATCTTGAAAATGCCTAAAGAAAGTTGTCATTTTTTCATGGTGAAGGGACTGGAGTCCGTGTTGATGAAAACACCTTGGTGGCTATGGTGATTGGCAGTGGCTGCAGCAGCGGGGTGATGGGGCTGGTGGCTTCCCCTGATTAGCCTGGTGGCCTCCAACAAAGGGAGGCCAGACTGTGGCTTAGGCCCACTCCCCAGGGGGAGTGGGCCTAAGCTGTCAGTAGGACACACCCTGAGGGCTCCCAATATGTGAGAGGTGGCAGGTTGGGCTGAGGACCCTCCCCCAGTGCACAAATTTCATGCACTGGGCCCCTAGTATAATATAATGTAACAATGTAAGTCAGACCAGTGGTTCTACTTGTTCAAAACTTTAAAATGTCTTACAGGGTTCTACCCCAACCCACTCCATTCCCAAATAATTTACCACCCCCCTCACCTCACTTAATCTATTCTAGCCATTCTAGTCTTTTTTTGTTGTTGTTAATCCTCACCCAAGGATATTTTCCATTGAGTTTTTGAGATAGTGGGAGGGAGAGGGACAAAGACAGAGAAACATTGATGTGAGAGAGACACATCAATTGGTTGCCTCCTGCCCACACCCAAACCAGGACTAAGGATCAAGTCTGCAACCCTTGGCCTGAGTCTAACCCAGGACCCTTCAGTATGTGAGCTGATGATGCTCTACCCACTAACCCAAACTGGCCAGGGCTATTCTAGTCTTCTTAATGTCCATATGTTATGCCTATTCTCATCTTCGATGTTTGTACTTTTCCTATACCCTCTTTCTAGAACAATCTTCCACCCAGATATCTGCATGATTTTCTGTCTAGCTCTCTTTAAGTTTTTATTAAAATGTCACCTTCTGAGTGAAGCTTCTCTAGCCACCTACACTTAATTACACCACATACACACATGCACACACGCACACACACACATTCTTCATACACTTTTCTTTATATTTCTATATTTCTCCTTGGCATTTTCATTCTTTTAGTTTTGGTTTGTTGTGAAACCTGAAATCAAATAACTTTTTTCTATTAATTCAATTTCAGGTAATACATCCAGATATTACCAACAAAGTATGCAAGTCAGGAAGATTCCAGTTTGAATTTGATTACTCTAAATACAATTTATGTTTGTTATTTAGGTGATTCAAAATCCCTATTCACAACTCAAGAATGTTCTCCTGGGTGTGCTCCATGATTACAGTCTTCTGTTTTCTTTGAAAAGCCTTGATTTTAAATTTGTACTCTTATTTAATGTAGTTTACCCTGGTTCAATCAGGGGGTTTTTTTTTTCTTTAATTTCTCTGGTAGAACTTTTGATAGAATCACCAAGGTACTTGACTACATTGAGATATATGCCACTCTTAGAACAATTTATTTATAGAAAGGCAAACAGAGCTAATTAATTTCATTCACAGTGCCCAGTTATAATACTGAAGCAATAAGAAATGGCAATGAGGGAAAAACTACTTCCTTTGAAAACAAAGGCAAAGGTGACTTATTTTATTGCTATGAAAGGGAAAGTTTGAAAGGAAGACAGTAAGTCTCTTTATTTGTATGTGTGACATTGGAAATTAGTTTTGCAAACCTAAGTAGACAGATGTTGCATTTAAAAAAGTGGACATGCCAATGTGATCTTCCTGTAATAAAAAGCCTTCACAATTCTTTTCAGTCAGAAAACACATTTTATTTGAATTATTCATCAAGGATTTCTTTCAAATTTCAGAGTTGGTGGAAATACCATTTTGTTTATTTATTGGGCACAGTTACAAATTTTGGACTTTTAATTTTCATGGAGAAACTCATTTGGAAGTGTGTCTCGAAGTGAATTGAAATTGATTCCTCAAAAGATAGCTAATTACAGAATGACTGCTTTTCAGATAAAGTGTTTCCTCTACGTTAGAATTGGAGGAAATTAATTTCCTGTTTATGTAGGCACAATTTTGAAGATGAGAATTGGTTGAACTGTTAACTTTTATTTATTTATTTATTTATTTATTATTTATTGATTAAGGTATTACATATGTGTCCTTATCCCACCATTACCCCTCAATCTCCCCACTCATGCCCTCACCTGCCCTGTTATCTGTGTCCATTGATTAGGCTTATATGCATGCATACAAGTCCTTTGGTTGATCTCTCCCCTTACCCTCACCCTCCCCTACCTTCCCTCTGAGGTTTGATGGTCTGATTGATGCTTCTCTATCTCTGGATCTGTTTTTGTTCATCGGTTTATGTTGTTCATTATATTCCATAAATGAGTAAGATCATGTGATATTTATCTTTCTCTGACTTGCTTATTTCACTTAGCGTAATGCTCTCCAGTTCCATCCATTCTATTGCAAATGGTAAGAATTCCTTGTTGTTTTTTTTTTTACTGCAGTGTAGTATTCCATTGTGTAGATGTACCACAGTTTTTTAATTCACTCATCTGCTGACGGACACTTAGGCTGATTCCCAATCTTAGCTATGGTGAATTGTGCTGCTATGAACGTAGGGATGCATATATCCTTTCTGATTGGTGTTTCTGGTTTCTTGGGATATATTCCTAGAAGTGGGATCACTGGGTCAAATGAGCTCTGCGACAGGCACTGACAATTGGGTGTGCTGGAGAGAGACGGGGAGGCCAGAAGAAGATGAGACTTGCTCCTTGTTTTACTTCCTTGTCATTTTAGCATCTCAACAGTAGCATCAATGGCAACAGTTCTTATAACAACAGTGAAACTCAGCAACAGCAGTTGTGTGTAGTTTGTAGTTTTCCACACAACTAGAACCTACCTTATCAGGCCCCCTAAGTGATGCCACTACTGGCTAGCTGCCTGGTGCCCTCTATAGATGTCTTATTCCCAGCTTTAGGTTTTCCCAATTCCCTGCACTACCTTCTTCCATTTGTTCCCTACCCTTGAGATTTTAGCTACTTCTTAGAGTTCTGTCTGTAATCCTTCAGTGCCTCCGTTTTACTCTTTTAGTTCTCTGCTGCACAATTAACCATTCTTTATGTGAAACTTTCTTTGTGAAGTAATTGATATAGTTTCCACCTCCTGCCTGGACTTTGACTGTTACAGAAATTGATATAATTTAAAAAATTATATCCTGTAATAATTTAAAAAATAAGCTTCATTTCTCAAAAAATTCTTGACACATTAATAACATTTGTCAATGTCTATGATATATAACTACAATATGTGTCTTTGGACATTTTACAAATTCAAGAAATGGAAGAGTTAGTGACTAAGATGTTTCAAATATAATCCTTAAAATTGAGGTAGCCAATTATTTTATGACAAATTGTATTTTATTACTATTTTCTTATAAACTTTACTTGAAGAATAACTGACAAAGTGTGATTAATAGGTGTGGGAAAACTATGTTGTAATCACTCATAAAGAAAATTACTGCATATGTAAATAAAGTGCTTGCCTCACGTATATATGCATCTGAGGTAATTAAAAATGAGTTCACCCTGGGCAAACTAGGGAGCTGAAATCATTGGTGGCTATACTTTTTAGTAGAATGAGTTTAATTCTTAAATTAAATTCTTTAATTAAATTCAGATTAATTGTAGTTACAAGTTAAAAACATTAGCATGCGTATTAATTGTTTTAAATTTCTATGAAAGCACATTGGGAGTATTTGTATAGTCCAAGCAGATAATCTATGCAATTGTTGGTATTTTTTCTCAGAGTTTCTCCATTCTTTATTTATCTATTTGAATTTTTTGTTGGACTCTGAAATAAAGTGCAGAATGTCAACAAAAATTAATGCATTTTGAATACTAAAGTTAGAAATTCTTGCTTCTAGTTGTCTGTAGATTTATTGAGTAATTCCTGATGAGTTTTTTTTTAACTTTTAAATCCAATCCATTTTTGCATTGTGTTTTTAAAAAACTTAACACTATTTATTTATTTATTGATTGATTTCAGAGTAGAAGGATGAGGGAGAGAGATATATAGAAGCATTAATAATGAGAGAGAATCATTGGTCGGCTGCCTCCTGCATGCTCACCACTTAGGATTGAGTCTGCAACCTGAGCATGTGCCCTAGACCAGAATTGAACCCAGGTTCCTTCAGCCTGCGGGGTGATGCTCTATCCACTGAGCAAAAGCAGCCAAGGCTTAAATTTTTTTTTTTTATCATGTGAAAGAACTCTTTTTACTCTTTAAATATTTTTGTTGTTATCACTTAAGTATTTATTTATTACAATTTATATTTTGTTTTGTTATTAATGCAGAATTTGAGTGGCCTATAATTAAGAAATATCTGTTAGTAATTGGTACATTAAATAGTTCAAGGAATTAAAATACTCTTAAAATGATCTCACCGTTCTGCTTCAAATTCTGAGGAATGAGTATGTTTGGTAGAGAGGCCACGATGCTTACTTTAATGATACAAAATAAACATTTAAAATTATCACTTACCTGATTACTTTTTCAGAAAAAAACATAAATTAATGCATAAAATAGAATTTTAAGATCACACAATATCGTACTCATATTTAATCCAAATTCCAGCAGGAAAGACAGACCATATAGATAAAAAGCAACATTTGAGAAGATAAGGACTGATAATTTTCCAAAACTGATGAGAAACATAAAATCATAGGTCAAGAAAGTACACAAGAATAATGTATACAAATTTCATATATGATCAAGGATTTTAAAAAATCCTAGGTAGGCTTGAACTACATATAGTTTATATAGAAGGTCATTATCATTGCTATATCATGATCATGCTGGATCTATTTCAGAGATTCAAAGGTGGTTTTACATTAGAAACTGTCTCTATATAACTCACAGCATTAATAGATTCAAGGAGAAAAAATGTTATTACCTTGATAAAGGTCAAAAAGCTTTTTATAGAGCTTGGCATCTCCTTATGATAAATTGTCTTAGTAGTTTAGAAATAGGAAGGTAAATTCTGAAGCTAACCTAAACTAATAGTAAAGAATATTCTTAATAACAAAACATTAAGTCAATTTCCACTAAAATCAGGAATCAGACAATAGTAACTACTTCTATTCACAGACTTTTGATTCACTACACAGAATAATCCAAAGAATCTAAGGCAATTATTCATGTTACTAGTAGAGTTTAATAGGTAGCTGGATATAAGCAAAAAAAAAACAAAAACAACAACAACAACAACAAAAAAAACCAACACCCAAAACAACAACAAAAAATCAAATGGATTACTGTACACCTGCAACAAAACACTTGGAGACTATAACCTTTGAAAAGTATACTGATAACTACAACAAAAATATAGGTATTTAAGGCTAAACTAAAAATGTGTAAAACTTTTTTTGAAGAAACTTTTGAAACTTAGCTGAAAGATTGAAATAGACAAACAAATTGAGATATGTCATGTTGTTTTCTAATGAAAATCAATATCTTAAAATTTTCCAGTGTCAATCCAATCAAATTTGATTTATAGAATGTTTTTTTCTGAAAAACTTGGTACTAATTCTAAAATTCATATGAAAAACAAATGTCTAGACAATGAAGAAAGTAACATCAGACCATATGGAAATCATTTTTTCTTAAGAGGCGTCACTCATATTCAGTAAAAAGGGAGGACTGCTGAATGCTCTTTGCACAACTGAGCATGTAGTAAGAAAAGTATAATATATGCAATGTAAAGCAATTAAGCTCAAATGGAAATAAAGTTGACTATGAATAACGAAACCTCAAACTTTTAGAAGAAAACATATGAAAAGATCTGTTTGGTTTTGGAGAGGTAAAAACTTCTTATGCAAGACACAAAATGTAATAGACATAAAAAAAGTACATATTTTATTACTAGGGGCCTGGTGCACAAAAATTTGTGCACTGGGGGGCAGCTCCCTGAGCCTGGTCTGTGCTCTCTCACAGTCTGGGACCCCTTGGGGGGGATGTCCACCGTCCGGCTTAGGCCTGATTCTGTCTGTGATGCAGGCGGAGGGGGAGAAGCTGCCTGTCCATGATCATAGGGCTCAGGAGAGAAGCCGTCTGCAATCCGACAGGCAGCTTCTCTGCCTGCAGCCTGCGATCACAGACAGGTGGCTTCTCGGCAGCTTCTCCCCCGCGCCTATAATCAGGGACAGGCGACTTCTCCCCCACACCTGCGATCACAGACAGGCAACTTCTTCAACTCTGGCAGAAACTAGCCTCAGGCACTGGAGCCGGTCTTCTCTGTCTCCCCTGCCTTCTGAGTCTCCAACAGGCCTGGAGTGGCCAGAGCTGGAATGCTTGCATGGTAGCTGTGGCTGCAAGGCAAATATCCTGGCTCTGGCTTCTGCCATCTTTGTTGGGTTAATTTGCATATTTGCTCCTGATTGGTTGGTGGGTGTGGCTTGTGGGTGTAAGGGTTAATTTGCATATTACTCTTTTATTAGATTAGATATTTCAGTTAAGAACCTTTGGTCATTAATGGAAAATATGAAGAAAGTAAAAAGACTGTGGAGACTGGGAAGAGATATCTGTACTACATATAACCAACAAAAAATTAATATCCAGACTATATATAAGATTTTTGTAAATCTGTGAGAAAAAGAAACCAATAGAAAAGTGGGCAAAAGTACCTAATCAGTTATTTCACAGAAGAGGAAACACAAATCGCCCCAACCATATGGCAAACTCATCAATCTGATTAGAAATAAGAGGTAGATAAATTAAGATCATAATGAGATGCCATTGTACAGCCATTACATTGGCAAAAACAAGTCTGACAATGTCAAGTGTAAGTGAAGATGTGAAGCATGGGAACTCTTACACATTGCTGGTAAATGAATACAACTTCTTTTTTTGAAAAAGCATTATTTTTCAAGTTGCATATGTGCGCAATTTATGATCAGAAAATTCCACTTCTAAACATATCCCTTAGCTAAAGTTTTGCAAATGTTCCCTTATAGAAGTATTCATAGCAGCAATGTAAAAAAAAACTGGACAAAAATTACTGTGCATGAAGAAAGGGCAAATAAGTTGTACCGTAGTCCTATTTTTACAAAGCTTAAGAAACAAGCAATGTGAAATAATATAACATTTAGAGATACATACAAATGTAGAGAATGTTAAACAAAATCCAGGATGGTAGTTACCTCTGAAAATGAGGCAGAATTAGGTAAAAGCATACAGGTAGCTATAAAGGGTTGGTGATGTTCTAGGTCATAAGAATATGGTGGTGGTGGGTTCATGGGGATACATTTTATTATGTTTTGTATCAATTACACATGAGCTATATAACTTTAAATGAGTAAAATTTTATACAATAAAATTTCAAGGCTCTTTGATTTTATTGTTTTCTCACAAATTTGAGCTTTAATTCAATATTTATTTTTTGGTTATTATTTGACAGTCTTCCTAATTCAGCTGCAATAAAAGTTAATAATTTATCATGCTTATAAAGAATATAATCATTTGAATTGGATAATCATGCTTTAATATAAAATAGAATGCATACTATAATTCCAATTTGCTAAATAGAAACATCTCTATAAAACATATAACCAGTATATGTTACATCAGAACAAAGTGAAATTTCAAATCTCATTCCTCTGACCTCTCTAGCAGGAGATCAAGAAGTCTGGCCTTTCTTTGGAACCGCCTCTCCAGTTATTTCTTACAGGAGTCCCTTTGTGGTGGTGGTCGGGGTGGGGGTGGGGGACAAGGGAAACTCCCATTTAACAGGAGATACTGTCTTCCATGTCCATTGTCACTAGGTTGTTGCCCATGTTGCTGTAAGTTGCTGAACCCTAAACTGTACACAGACCACATTGCAGTCTGCTATTTGTCTCCCCTGGGCTCAGCTCTGTTTCTGCTTTGCAGAAGACTTTCTTATTTTGCTTCTTAGGACTGACTCTTTTGAGGGCTGCTGAGGGGTTTAAGTGACACTTTCCTTCATACCACGGCCTCCCCTTTCCAGTGCAGGGAGGAGAGCAGCGAGGTGGTGAGAGAGGTTGGGAGCTAAGAAGCTGGGGCTGAATTGGAGGGATGGTCAGTAGGGCTTCACACTGGTTCTGGATCCACCCACTGATCCCATCATCCTCCAGGCTCTGCCGCTCAGTCTATCTATATTCTTCACACCCATGGCAATTTGCTTTTCGGAGCTCCATTATTCCTCCACCAGTTCAGGAAAACAGGTACTCAGTTCATTGGATAGACCTCTATATAACTGAAATCTATACTTACCATAGGGTTTCTGGGCCCTGTGACAACTACTGAATCTGTTTTAGTGGCCCTGACCGTACTATGACTCTGGGAAGACCTGGATCATTATGTGACAGTACACAGAGGATTTTAAAAATTAATGTGATGCAATTCCTTAATCAACCTAATAGTGTCCCATCTCTGACATGGCTCCAAATAATACACATTTGATCTCATTAAAAGAAAATGAAGGAGAGACTGGAAATATGGTAGCTGGCAGGACGGAGGTGAGGGAGAATATGTGAGTGAGTGAGGGTATGAAAGGAGAGTATGTGGATGTGGTGTGTGTGTGTGTG
Source organism: Murina feae (assembly GCA_004026665.1). Taxonomy (NCBI): domain Eukaryota; kingdom Metazoa; phylum Chordata; class Mammalia; order Chiroptera; family Vespertilionidae; genus Murina; species Murina feae. The sequence goes on along the minus strand of PVJC01029070.1, from coordinate 399 downwards.
TGTGTGTGTGTGTGTGTGACAGTAAAATCGGGCAGAAGCAGCAGGGGTTGGCAGACCAGGCTATCTGGGACAGAGAGAGACTACCACTGCTGCAGGCACTCCCCAGACTGTGGGACTCAGGCATGGAGCCCAAGCCATTTTGAGGGGAGAGTGGCTTCTTTTAGGAACTCATCAGCATCACCACCCAGAGAGGCCTTGGACATTGCCCATGACCCAGCAGCCACTCCAGCCCAAATCCTGCTGCCTCACCCGCAGACCCGTGGACCCTGGGATTTCCACCTGCAAAGGAGCACCATGCCCGCAGCAGTAAGTGTAACATCCCCTCCCCAGCGGCAGACCTCCGGATGCCACATTTGCGCATTTCCAACATTCACACGTTTCGAGCGCACAGACTTCCAG
>PVJC01029069.1:0-22138 GCA_004026665.1 Murina feae | reverse complement strand
GTTTCTGAAAGCTCTGTAGGGAGAGAAGACACTCTGTGAAGGGAAAATGAGGAACGCTGCAAGAAAAGCATTGTTTAAACTGGCACTTTTAAAGAACTCACCTCTGCATTCATCTTGGTCTCTTCTTCAGTGGCTGTGAAGACAAAAAAAAAGTAGAGGTTCAGGACCTTGGAGGCACCTGCCCTAAACTCTATGCAGACGCTCCACTTGGCCAGTCCCACTTGGTCCTCTACTATTTCCTGTCCTGTTGACCACATACACTCCAAATGCCTTTACTACCTTGTGCCCTCCAGCAAGTGTATGATTCTGAGGCCGGTGATGGCTGACTCCCCTGGGACATCATGCCAGTGATGTTCCTATGAAGAAGACCATTTCCAATCCCCAAAGTCCATCCCCTACACTGGAATATAGCTGCGAATATCATACTTCTGTGTACTTGAAAGAATGATGCACTTCCCAAAAGTTGGTGCTCAGAGGGGATAGCTTGGTATATAACCGTTTTTTATGGAGACAAGCAAGGCAGTAAGAAATACATACATTTCCCCCCCTCCTAGCTGAGTTTCCAGAGGACTTATAGTTATTATATTAGGAGACCAGTTCAACAGGCTACTCTGAACCCTTAGCGTTAAGGAGGAGGAAGAAGGGAGCAAACAGGTGTGCAGGGGATGAGAAAAGAAAAGGGGAAGATAAGAGGAAACAGGAGAGAGAAGGAAAAAAAATAAGAAACTAGTAAGGAATAACAGCGGTTCCAAACTTTAACGTACTCATGAAACTGCTCGTTGAAAATGGGTATTTCTAGGATTTACCCCCAGGGATCCTGATTCATTATGAACAAAATAAACTGATCAACAAAATAGATCCAGAGACTTAGAAGCATAGAAGGGACCGATGAATCTCAGAAGGTGAGTGGGGAGAGATTAACCAAGGAATCTTAAATAGGTTGAATGATGCTCAACCTTAGTCATGATAATTGAATGCAAATTATTATTTCACCAACATGCTCTATCAGACTGAAAGATACCAAAATGTGTGCCACAGTGTGCTGGTCTAAGTTGGGGGAGAGATACACTCCCTGTCATTATTGGGGGCCCAGAGGTGGGTACCATCTCTACTGAGGGCAGTTTAGCGACATCGATTAAAAGTCCTAATACACGCAACCTCCGACTTGCTGCCTATTTCTGTCTCTAGCACCAAAAAACCCAAACCAAAACAAACCAAAACAAAACAAAAAGAAAACACATTAAGGAGGAAATCATTAAATTTCTTTGTGTCCTTTGTCTTTGCAGAAAGATTACTACTGCTTGCCTTCTCTTTCTGAGAACTTTCAGGAAAGCTTTCCAATGAAATATAGTCTACAAAACATTACTTATGAACTTTACCACTTTCCAACAGAATCTGACAAAAGCAAAACAAAAAACAATTTGGAGAGATAAACATGTATGAGAAAAAATCTACCCAGAAATTCTAATGTGTTAGCTCTCAGTGGTCTACTACCTGAGAGGACATTCAATGAAATGTCCTGGCCAAATCTTTTCCGTGCTCTTTCCCCTTCTATTATATTTCAACTCCCCTTATAATAAGATGGCACTCTCAAGGGAGGCAGCCACCCCAAGCCAGATGAGGTCTTGCTCTACCGTTCGATATGTTACCTGCACATCCCATCTCTCTTTCTTCCTATCTTCCCACTGTTCTGTCAAGTCTAGTTAAAGTTTAAAAAGAACCCTGGGAGAGTCTTATTCTACATTTTAAAATATTCTGAGAGATCTGAGACCCAAACTTACAACAAAAAAATTTAGGTTTGTTTGTTTATTTCAAGGGTTTATAATATTTTAATGGTCAAAAACTAAAAGATTCTAAGTTTCTGACTTTTAGTATTATGTTTATAAAAATTTATAGCACATTTTTATTTGCTTTTAGGTTTTTAATTTTTACTTATTTACATTTTTTAAAATCAATCTAAATTATATTTTGGTATATGGCATAAGACTCTAACTGTATCTTTCCCCACATAAGTTTTGTTCCCAAATCATTTATCAACTATTGCATCCTTTTCTGCTAATGATTCATAAATAAATTCTCATGAATATGATTATTCTTTTTTCACTGCCTTTGCTGTCATCGACCTAGGCTATTCTCATGGCCTAATATATTATTTACATGATTGTGGCTTTACAATATGTTTGATATCTAGTAGTTAAGTTCTCTCATTAACTTGTTCAGTATTCTTATCTATTTTTGCTTGCTCATACCTCCAGATTAATTTTGGAACATCTTTGTCATGTTATCCCAAAATTAATCCACTGGGACTGTGCCTATGATGGCATAATATTTATAAATTAAATTAGAATTCATTAATAATTATTCCCATCCAGAAATATATGGTATGCCTCTCTAGGAGCAGCCTGTTCTTAAAAAAGGAAGAAGGGGAAGGAGAAGATGAAGGGGAAGGGGAAGGGAAAGAGGAAGAAGAAGAAGGAAGAGGAGGAGGAGAAGGAAGAGGAGGAGGAGAAGGATCATCCTGAGTAATTTCCTGAATTGCTACACCATGACAAATGGCAGGTCAGTCTGTAGAAGTTAAAAAAAAAAGTCACCACTGGGTGTCAGGAGGATAGTGTCATATGAGGTCCCCATAGACTCGCTCCTTGAGGTTTCAACAAATTGAACAGCTATAATTCAACAATGAATCCTTACTCAATACACAACAAGTCACACTGAAACATCTGAAGGGATTAAGTAAACACACACACACACACACACACACACACACAGATAACAGTTTGGTGATTACCAGGAGGAAAGGGGTAATGACCAGGTAGAAGATGGTAAAGAGGTGATGATAAATGGGGACAGAGGAGACCTGACTGTGGGTGGTGAACAGTTGACAGCTAGAACTGTACACTTGAAACTCATATCATTTTTTTAACTAACGTCACCCCAATAAATTCAATAAAAATTTTTAAAAATTAAACATCTGCAGGTGGGCAAGTGGAAGCAAACTAGGGAGATGAGAAGGGAGAAGAGCTGAAATGATACCAGGGAGGCAGCCTGGAGCTCCCAGCTCGGAGCTCACTGCAGGACACAGCTCGGAGAGGAGAGGAACCAGGTTGCCACTGGCTCTCCCTTCAGCTGGGAGCTGATACAGTGAGTGTTTCTGTGGGAGTGGCCAGTACTTTATGCAGCTGAACCCAGGAACCCAGGCAGGGACAACGCACAGAGATGCGGCCACAGTTATCTGTCAATTCCAGACAGAAAACAAAGCAACAGAACCTGACCACCTCCCCTCACACTCCCAGAGCCCGCCTCCACTCATCTCCCCAGAGATAGAAGCAGGCCCTGGAAGAAGCTCTATCAGTGTGTCAGGTAGCAAAGCACATTGTCTACAAACCTGAGAACTGGTACAAGAGAAACATTTTCCCCTGAGTGACAGGCTAATCCCAGATTTGGATTTAAATACAGAGGGGAGGCCACTGATGAATGCCAGTCACCATTACTGGTAAAACAAAACAACAAAGGCACTGTACAGCCATCAGTTCACCCAACCCCTTCCCCTCCAGCTGCACTGCTCACAGCATCTGGCTGCAAGGGGTAGCACTGGGATTTCACAGATTTGGAACATTATCACCCCCCACTTACCCATGCAGGGTTGGTCCCTGAGACCAAGGCTACCTGAATACAGAGGAGATGCCCACCTTCCCAGGCTGCAAGAGAGACACACAATGTTACCTACAAGGGAACTCCCATTAGAATGTCAGCTGATTTCTCAGTAGCAACACTTCAGGCCAGAAGGGAGTGGCATGGAGCATACAAAGTAATGAAAACCAGGGGACTGAACCAAAACTGCTCTATCCACCAAGGCTGAAACAAAGAGCTTCGCAGACAACAAAAGGCTACAGGAATTTACCACCACAAAACCAGCCCAAACTGCAAGAAATGTTCAAGGGACTGGTGTAAGAAGAAGAAATAGAGAGGAAAAGAACACAAGTATAAAGATATAAAGAGTAAGAATGGCAACAAATAAGTATCTATCAATAATAACCTTAAATGTAAATGGCTTAAATGCTCCAATCAAAAGGCATAGAATAGGTGAATGGAAAAGGAAACATACCCATAATATGCGCTCCACAAGAAACTCACCTCAGAACCAAGACTCACACAGAATGAAAATGAAGGATGGAAAAAATTTTCCAGGCAAATGGGAATGAAAAAACAAACAAACCACTGGAGTATCAATATTCATATCTGACAAAATAGGCTTCAAAGTGAAGGCCACAATAGACAATGAAGCCCACTTCAAAATACTAAAGGGATCAATACAACAAGAGGATACAGTAACTTTAGTAAAATATATATCAAAATATATTTTAAAACTTCTGGAGGATTTTAAAGGAGAGATGGACAGCAACAGTCATAGTAGGAGACTTCAACACCCCATGACATCATTGAATAGATCTTCTAGACAAAAAAATCAACAGAGAAACAGTAATCCTAAATGACATACTAGATCAGATGAAATTAATTGACATCTACAAAACATGTCACTCTAAAGCAACAGATAACACATTCTTCTCAAGTGTACATGGGACATTTTCAAAGACAGCCCAGCCAGTGTGGCTCAGTGATTAAGCATGACCTATGAACCAGGAGGTCATCGTTCTATTCCCGGTCAGGGCATAGGCCCAAGTTGCGGGCTCGATCCCCAGTGTGGGGTGTGCAGGAGACAGCCGATCAGTGATTCTCTCTCATCATTGATACGTCTGTCTCTCTTCCTCTCCCTTCCACTCTGAAATCAATAAAAATATATTTTTTAAAAGACCACATGTTAGAACACAAACTCTCTACAAGTTCAAGAAGATTAAAATCATATCAAGCATCTTCTCAGATCACAGTGGCATAAAACTAGAAATCCACTACAATAAAAACACCCCAAAACATTCAAACACAAGGAGGCTAAATAGCATGTTATTAAATAATGAGTGGGTTACCAAAGAGATCAAGAAAGGAATGAAAAACTTTTTGGAAACAAATGAAAATGAACACACAATAACCCTAAATCTATGGGACACAATTAAAGCAGTCCAGAGAGAGTAGTTCATAGCATTACAGGCTTTCTAATAAGAAAATAAGAAAAGCTTCTAATAAATTATCTAACCATGCAACTTTCAGAATTAGAAATAAAACAAGAAAAGCTCAGAGTAAGGAAAAGGAAGGAAATAAAGATCAGAGTGGAAATAAATAACATAGAGACAAAAAAAATACAAAAGGTCAATAAAACCAAGAGCTAATTCTTTAAAAAGATAAACATGATGGATGAACATATAGCCAGATTCACCAAGAAACAAAGAAAGAGGACCCAAATACACAAAATCAGAAAAGAAAGAGGGGAAGGATCAGCTGACCCCACAAAAATGCAAAGGATCGTAAAAATAAAAAATACTATGAACAACTATATTCCAACAATCTGGACAACCTCGGCAAAATGAACAAATTCCTAGAAAAATACAATCTTCCAAAACTCAATCAGGAAAAATCAGAAAACCCGAATAGGCCAATAACACTGATGAACTTGAAGCAGTAAAAAAACACGCTGAGGAAATAAAAGCCCTGATCCAGACAGCTACACAAGGGAGTTTCACCAAACATTCAAAGAACTAACACCGATCCTCCTCAAACTATTCCAAAAAATCCAAGAGGAAGGAACACTTCCAAGCTCTTTTTTCAAGGCTAACATTAGCCTACTTCCAAAACCAGATAAAGACATTACAAAGAAAGAGAATTACATGGCAGTATCCCTGATGAACACTGATGCTAAAATCCTCAACAAAAAATTAGCAAATCGGACCCCGCAATACATTAAAAAGATCATACACCATGACCAAGTGGGATTTATTCCAGGGATGCAAGGCTAGTACAATGTTCGAAAATCAATGAATATGACATATCACATTAACAAATTGGAAGACTAAAATCACATGATCACATGAATTGATGCAGAAAAAGCATTTGACAAAATCCAAAGTCTTTTTTGAAAAAACTCTAAGTGGGAACAGAGAGATCATACATCAACATAATAAAAGCTTTCATGATACTTCCACTCTGAAATCATAAAAATATTTTTTATAAAAAAGACCACATGTTAGGACACAAACTAAGTCTCTACAAGTTCAAGAAGATTAAAATCATATCAAGCATCTTCTCAGATCACAGTGGCATAAAACTAGAAATCCACTACAATAAAAACACCCCAAAACATTCAAACACAAGGAGGCTAAATAGCATGTTATTAAATAATGAGTGGGTTACCAAAGAGATCAAGAAAGGAATGAAAAACTTTTTGGAAACAAATGAAAATGAACACACAATAACCCTAAATCTATGGGACACAATTAAAGCAGTCCAGAGAGAGCCATCATGATACTCAATGAAAAAAACTAAAACTATTTTCCCTAAGAACAAGAACAAGACAAGGGTGTCTGCTTTCATCATTCTTATTCAACATAGTACTGGAAAACCTAGCCATGTGATCAGATAAGAAGAAAAAATAAAAGACATCCAAATTGAAAAGGAGGGCATAAAACTGTCATTATTCACAGATCACATAATAGACCACCAGTAAACTACTAGATTTAATAAATGAATTGGCAATATAGCAGGATATAAATCAATACCCAGAAATCAATGGCATTTTTATATGCCAATAATGAACTCTCAGAAAAAGAAACTAAAAAGATCCCATTTATCATTGCAACAAAAATATTAATATATTTAGAAATAAATTTAAAAGACCTGTACTCAGAAAACTATAGAACATTAAAAAAAGAGAGATAGAAGAAAATATAAACAAGTAGAAGAATATACCATGTTCATGGATTGGTAGAATTAACATCATTAAAATATCCATTCTACCCAAAGCAATCTATAGATTCAATGCAATCCCTATTAAAATATCAATGGAGTATTTCACAGATCTAGAACAAACTCTCCAAAAATTTATACGGAACCAAAAAAAAAAACTGCAAATAGCCACAACAATCCTGAGAAAGAAGAACAAAGTTGGAGAGATCACATTACCAGATATTAAGCTATATTACAAAGTCATTGTCCTCAAAACAGCCTGGTACTGGCACAAAAAAGGAATACAGATCAATTGAACAGAACAGAGAACCCATAAATTGACCCAAGCCATTATGTTCAATTAATATTTGACAGTGCAGGCAAGGGCATACAATGGAGTCAAAACAGTCTCTTAAATAAATGTGCTGAGAATATTGGACAGGTACATGCAAAAAACAAAAGAAAAAAAACTAGACCACCTACTTACATCATACACAAGAATAACTCAAAATGAATAAAAGACCTAAATGTAAGTCGTGAAACCATAAAAATCCTAGAAAAAAGCATAGGAAGCAAAATCTCAGCCATCTCTCATAGCAATACATCTGCAGATACTCCCAAGGCAAAGGAAATTAAGGAGAAAATAGACAAATGGGCTACATCAAAATGAAAAGCTTCTGCACATCAAAAGTAACCATCAACAAAGTGAAAAGAGAGCCCACTGCATGGGAGAACATCTTTGCCAATGATACATCTGATAAGGGGTTAACTTCTTAAATATATAAGGAACTCATGTAACTTAACAAAAGGAAGACAAACAATCCCATAAAAAATGGGCAAGGGACCTAAATAGACACTTACAGAAGGCCAAAATATTACTACATGTGAAAAAATGCTCAAAATCACTAATCATCAGGGAGATGCAAATTAAAACAATGAGTTATCACCTCACACCTGTCAGAATAGCTATCATCAACAAATCAGCAAACATCAAGTGTTGGTGAGGATGTGGAGAAAAGGGAACCCTAGTACACTGCTGGTGGGAATGCAGACTGGTGGATCCTCTGTGAAAAACAGTATGGAGTTTCCTCAAAAAATTAAAAATGTAACTCCCATTTGACCCAGTGATCCCACTTCTAGGAATATATCCTAAGAAACCAGAATCACCAATCAGAAAAAATATATGCACCCCTATGTTTACAGCAGTGCAATTTGCAATAGCTAAGATTTGGAAACAGGCTAAGTGCCCATCAGCAGATGAGTGAATTAAAAAGCTGTAGTATCTATCTATATAAACAGGTAACATGCAAACTAGCCAGGTATCACAACCGGCTCAGGAGGAGGCTGCATCATGACCTGTGCACACAGATAGGCCCAGGGGACTGTGTGCCGCCGGCAACCCAGGGGACACACATCTATGCCCACTGCAGCCTCATGCCCACAGTGGCTTTTAAGGTGCACTAATTCCACCACTGGGCTCCTAGTCTGTGTATAAAAACCCTGTTGTTCAATGGACACAGACACTAGAGGAGTGAGGATATGAGCAGGGGGGGGTGGGGAGGAGGAGGTGGTGGTGGTGGTGGTGGTGGTGATGGGTGGCAATGGGGGATACGTACACATATGTAATACCTTAATCAATCAATCAATAAACAAACAAAACAAAATAACCTTGTGATTGCCCCAGCTGGTGTGGCTCAGTGGAGAGACCATCGGCCTGTGGACTGAAGAGTCCTGAATTCGATTCTAGTCTCAGGCTCCATTCCAGTCCCGGGTTTGATTCCAGTAAAGGGCACATGTCTGGACTGCAGGCTCCATCCCTAGTAGGAGGCGTGCAGGAGGCAGCTGATCAACGATTCTATCTCATCATTGATGTTTCTATCTCTCGCTCCCTCTCCCTCTCCCTTCCTCTCTAAAACCAATAAAAGTATAAAGATATTTTTAAAAGCCTGTTGTTGCTGGGAGACCGGTCTCAGTGCACTTAGTTCACTTAAACGCTCACAACAACGTCTACAAAATACATAATATTTTTCCAGTTTCCAGAGAAAAAGTGCGTCCAGAAGAGATTGAGTGTCCTGCGCAGGACTGAATCCCAGCTCCCTGGCACGTCCTCAGAGTCCCAGGGCGCTGCCTGCACCCTACACTGGAGATGCCCCCATAGAACCAACGCTCTCAAACCCAACGGCCTAGAGCAGCAAGGCCATACAGGGGCCAGGGACGCAGCGCCGAGTTATGTCCACATAAGAACAAAAGCATAAACATTTTATAAATGAAATGTAAGTTTAATTTTTCAAATAGTTTGTCGTTTGTTTACTTTAGAAAGTGCTTCCCTGAGGGAGTATGTCTTTTTTGTTTTTTGTTTCTAAAGTGGAAAGCTACATTTTTTTTCTTAATATTTTTATTGATTTCAGAGGGGAAGGGAGAGGGGGAGATAGAGAGAGATGGAAGCATCAATGATGAGAGGGAATCACTGACCGGCTGCCTCCTGCCCCCTGGGGACGGAGCTCATAACCCCGCATGTGCCCTTGACTGGAATCGAACCCGGGACCCTTCGGTCCGCAGGCCCACGCTCTCTCCACTGAGCCAGGCCCGCGAGGCGCAGGGAGCGCGCCCCGACCCCAGGCTGCCGGGCCCCGCGAGGGAGGGTGCGCTGCCCGGGCTGCCCCGGCACCGGAGGCCCCAGGCCGAGGCCCAGCGGCTGCGGCAGCGCGGGGCTCCCGCCGGCACTGCTCCCAGGCGCTGCCCGGGGGGTCTGCGAAGCCACGGAGACCCCGCGCGCCTGCGAGCGCCTTACCTGCGCGGGGCCAACGCGCACCTCCTCCAGCCGCTCCAGGTCCCCGCCGCTGCCCCCGCGAGCTGGCGGAGCCGAGCGGGATTGGCCGCCTGCGCGGAGGAGGTGGGCCCGGCCAGCGGAAGGGAAAGCGGGGAACCGGGAGGAGGGACCCGCCCGCGCCCAGCTCGGCCCGCGACCTGCGGGGCTGAGTGCGGCGAGCTGCTCCGCCCTGCGCCCAGCTTGGCAGCAGTGAGTGCCAGTGGGTGTTAACAGCAACATTTTAACGCCTAATGCTGAAAGGTTTTTTTTTTTAAAAAAGAAAGGCTTATGCCATTGCTAGCAAAAAAAAAGAAGAAAAAAGAAAAAGGACCGGGCCTGCCAGGCCGGTTTGTCACATTGTTGAGAGTGTGGGGCTGAGGGCTAGAGGTCACGGGATTCAGTTCCTGGTGACGCGCGTGAGTGCAGGAGGCAAGCGGCTGATCTCTCTCTCTTTCTCTCTCTCTTTCTCTCGCTCTTCTTTATTTAGTTCATACCCTATATTTTATTCTTTTTGCTGCAATTGCAAATGATTTTTCATCTTTTTGAAACGTTATTGTTAGTGTATAGGAACATAATAGATGTTTATACATTGATTGGGTGTCCTGCAAATTTACTGTATTTATTTCTAGTAATTTTTGGTGGAGTTTTTGGGGGTTCTCTATATGAAACATGTCATCTGAAAAAAGTGACCATTTTACTTCCTATGTGTTTTTTTTCCCCTGGGAAGGTGAATTCTTTTTTTAAAGTTATTATCTGTATTGTTGCAAGTATTACAGATGTCCCCTTTTTCCTCCTTTAGAGCCCCTCCAAGCTACCCCCACCTTCTCCCCAGGCTTCCACCACACTATTTTCCGTCCAGGAGTTATACATATCTTAACTAATAAAATAGTGATATTAAAATCAACCGTTTCTCCAGGACCGGGTAAGCCACGCCCACCAGCCAATCAGAGCTGCTGTATGCAAATTAGCCCAGCCAAGATGGCGGAGGCTGCAGCCCCGGTGTGCGGCTTCTCCGGGGCTTTGACCTCCGCCATCTTGGGAGCCTCCTTCCTGGGAAGGTATCTGGCACCTTGGGCCTGCGGATGCCTTCCCAGGCGGGAGCCTGGGGGGTAGGGGGGCAGGGACCAGGCGGCCAGAACCCCGCAGTCCCCACCCCGGAGGCCATGGGGTGGCCAGTGCCACCCCACCATCGGCTTCCCGGGCAGGTGGCCCGTAGGGTCAGTGGGAGCTGTGGCCAGCCTGAAAACTGCCCTCAGCCCCTCACCCAGGCTTGCCACACCCCCTGGGGTGAGGGTCTCCACTGGGGAGCTTGGCCAGCTTGCAAACAGACATTGGCCCCTCACCCAGGCTGGCCAGGCACACCAGCAGGTGGACATCCCCAGAGGGGTCCCAGAGGCTGAGGGCCCCCCCCCCCCCCAGTGCACAAATTTTTGTGCACTGGGCCCCTAGTATGCATATAAGTTCTTTGGTTAAACTCTTCCTACTTGCCCCCTTCCTTCTGAAATTAGTCAGTCTATTGCATACTTTCATGTCTGTGGATCTATTTTGTTATCACTTTATTTTATTCATTAGATTCCACATATGAGTGAGATCATGTGATACTTGTCTTTCTCTAACCAGCTTATTTAACACAATACTCTCCAGGTCCCTTCGTGTTGTCTCAAAGGATAATAGATCCTTCTTTGTTACAGCTGTGTGGATTACACTTTGTGAATGTACCACAGCTTTTTTATCCACTCATCTACTGATGGGCACTTGGCTGTTTCCAGATCTGACCTATTGTGAATAGCACTGCTATGAACATAGGGATGCATATATCCTTTCTGATTGGTGTTTCTGGTTTCCTAGGATATATTCCTAGATGTGGGATCGCTGGGTCAAATGGCAGTTCCATTTTTAATTTTTTGAGAAACTCTACACTGTTTCCCATAGTGGTTGTACCAGAATACGGTCCCATCCGCAGTGCCCGAGAGGGTTCGCTTTCCTCCACATCCTCGCCAGCAATTTCGTTGTTGTTGGTACTAGCCATTCTGGCAGGTGTGAGGTGATAGTTCATTGTCATTTTAAGTTGCATCTCTCTGATGATCAGTGACTTTGAGCCTTTTTTCATGTCTCTTGGACATCTTTATGTCCTCTTTGGAGAAGTGTCTATGCAGGTCATTTGCCCATTCTTTAAATGGATTGTTACTTTCCTGGTGGTGAGTTGTATAACTTCTATATATGGTTTGGAATTTAACCCCTTATCAGATGTATCATTGGCAAATATGTTCTCCCATGCGGTGGAATCCCTTTTCATTTTGTTGATGGTTTCTTTTGCTGTGCAGAGCTTTTTATTTTGATGTAGTCCCATTTGTTTGATTTTTCCTTTGTTTCCTTTGCCAAGGAGATGTATCTGCAAGTACTAGTATATTGCTATGAGAGATGTCTGAGATTTTGCCACCTATATTTTTTTCTAGGATTTTTCACAACTTACATTTAAGTTGTTTTTTTTAATCCATTTTGAGTTTATTCTTGTGCAATGTGTAAATTGGTGGTTTCATTTTTATTTTGCATGTACTTGTCCAATTTTCCCAACACCATTTATTGAACAGACTGTCTTTGCTCCATTGTATGCAATTGCCTCCTTTGTCAAATATTAATTGAGTGTAATAGCTTGGGTCAATTTCTGAGTTCTCTGTTTTGTTCCATTAACACATATGCCTGTTCTTATTCCAGGCTGTGTTGATTAGAATGGCTTTGTATTATAATTTGATATCTGGTATTGTACTCCTTCCTACTTGATTCTTCTTTCTCAAGGTTGCTGCAGCTTCAGGGTCTCTTTGGATTCCGTATACGTTTTTGGAGTATTTGTTCTAGATCTGTGAAATATTCCGTTGGAACTTTAATGGTGGTTGCATTGAATTTATAGATTGCTTTGGATAGTATGGCCATTTTAATAATGTTAATTCTTCCAATCATGAACACAGTATACTCTACCATTTGTTTATACCTTCCTCTATTTCTTTTTTCAGTGCCCTATAGTTTTCTGAGTACAGGTTGTTTATCTCTTGGGTTAAATTTTTTCCAAGTTATCATTTTGTTGTTGTTGTTGTTGTGATGGCAAATAGGTTTGTTTTCTTAGTTTCGCCTTCTGAGAGTTCATTATTGGTGTATAAAAATATCAATTTCTAGATGTTAATTTTGTTTCCTGCTACATTGTAGAATTCATTTATTAAACTTAGTAGGTTTTTGGTGGAGTCTTAAGGGTTTTCTATGAACAATATGTCATCTACAAATAATGACAGTTTTACATCCTCTTTTCTAATTTGGGTGCCTTTTGTTTTTTCTTCTTGACTGATCACTGTGGCTAAGACTTCCAGCACTATCCTCTACAATAAAAGCCTAATATGCTAAGTGTCTGGTCATCTGGTTGTCTGGTAGACTGGTCGAGCATTCAACCAATCAAAGCATAATATGCTAATGATATGCTAAGGCCGCTCAGCCACTCGTTATGATGTGCACGGACCACGGGGGTGGAGGGGAGGCAGACAGTGGACCAGTAGGTTAGCTTGTTGGGATGGGCTGATCAGGACTTAGGGAGATGGGCTAGACACACCCTGAGCCCTCTCATGGTTCCTTCCTGACCCCGATCGTGCACTGGTGGGGTCCCTTGGCCTTGCCTGCACCCTCTCGCAATCCAGGACCCCTCAGGGAATGTTGGAGAGCCAGTTTCGGCCCTATTCCAGCAGCCCAGGCTGAGGGACCCCACCAGTGCATGATTTCGTGCACCAGGCCTCTAGTGTTGAATAAGAGTCGTGAAAGCAGACATCCCTATGTTGTTCCTATTCTTATGAGGAATGTTTTTAATTTTTGCCCCGTGAGTTTGGTGTTGGCTGTGGGTTTGTCGTGTATGGGCTTTATTATGTTGAGGTGTGATCCCTCTATTTACTCTTTACTAAGCGTTCATCAACACACACACACAGGGTGGCATTTGTGTTTGCCATAGATCAGATGTGTGCCAGGCAGGAGATACAGTCCTTTTAGGTCCGGCCCCATAACTCTATCTGGGAGAGCAGAGGGAGCCCCTCAGCAAGAAGTTAAAGGTGGCAGTTAGGTTTGTAGGGATTGAGGGAGAATTCACAGTGAATGTGACTAAGGCAGGAGAATTGCTGGAGAGAGGTCCTCTGTGATGGTCATCTAAGAATGTGAACATTTTAGCGCAAAATTAGTAGAAACTGTTCAGTTAGATCTCATTTACTATCCCTTGCCAGGCAGAACGATTTCAGGATCTCTCTCCCTTACAGAATCAACAAGTTGCTTATAAATTCATTTTGCTTTACTGTAGAAAGTTTTTAACCAACAAGTATTTTTCTCCTGCATTTTGTTCCATCCAAATGCCAAGACCTATTTGATTTTTAAGACTCGGAAATGATGACTCCTACCTCTGGGTCCTTACCAAATGCAGAATCACATGATCCGGGTGGTTAAAGATGGAAAACTTCTACTTAAGTTACTCAGTTCTGTATTTCTCTATGCCGTTCTCAGCTTTAAAAAAGGTTCCTGTAGCCTTGGCCCCACCATGATAACTTCATTTTAGAGCAGATCAAGCTCCAGCTCCTTTCCACAAGGACATCTGAATGCGATTTTAAGGCTTTGTCACTGTGCGTTAGAATTAGTCCTGTGGCTCCATGGAACTTCAGGACAGGATGAAAAATATATGCAACCAAATAGAATGGTTAGAAGGTATTATTCTCTCTGCCACCTAAGAGCAGAATAAAGTTCATCATTCTACAAATATTTATCGAACAGATACTATGAGCACTGGTACGGGGCATTAGGGAAATGTGTTAAGTAAACATTTCTAGATGTCAGTGCGTTGAGGGTGTTGTAGTTTAGGAATCATCTCTAACAGAACAAGGAGACTGCAGTATCCAGCGTGTATTGGCCTGTATAGGAACCACTGTGTGGCACTACCTGGAGAAGAGGCACTGCACAATATCCTGTGGGTAGGAGTGATCAGCTCAAAAAATTAAATTAAATTAAATTAAAAGGATGAGCAAATGTGACATTGTCTATAGACACAGAGAAGTTTGAGGACATCAGAAACATATCTACATATTCTAAAATTTGAATGCAGGGCACACAGCTGAAAATAGATTACCACGTTCTCTTATACAGGAAAACATCCTTGCATTCTGAGAGAGCTGCACCTGGATCCCCTTTAAAATTTGGAGAGACTCCTCACTTCCAAGGTAATACTGCTTAGGAAAAACAACTTTCTCTTAGTAAAAAACAAAAACAAAAAAACCCACAGTGATCTAATATGCTATTTAAGTTGCCTACCCAGAAAAATGATTCAGCTATCTGCTTCATCATTTACCTGTCCATCCCTGCAAGTGGGAGAGAGGTTCTTGGGGTACTGCTGGAATAAGCATTTCCAGAGGCCCCCACAGGATGATGAGATATGGTAGAAAGCTTTATTTTCATGAAATTACACCCTGGGTTTCCGAAGTCCCATAACCCTTTGTCCAGTCATAGAAGAATGTAGCTGGGGTTCCAGTAGAGCTAGAAGCAAAGCCAGTGTCTAGGGTTTCCTTTGTTGGAGCTGAGTCCAGCTCAGCATCCGGCCAGCGGCAGTCTGTTAGTCCATTGTGTGTTGGGTCCACATGGTCGTGGGCCATGTGAGCAAATACAGGAGAGAGCACCCCAATCAATAAGAGTTCCAAGAGCATAAGAGAAACCAAGAGAGTGACGTCCTTTGTTTGCAGGGGTGGGGAATGTGTGGCCTGTGGGCCATAGAAGGCCCTCGAAATCATTTGGTCTGGCCCTGCTGAAGCATTAGGGGTGAGTTAGTTAAATGTTTGACCAAATATAGCAGGCTAATGTTGAAGTTGATAATTTTGCATAGTCCTCGGATGATGCCATAAATATCCAAACGGCCCTTGGCAGAAAAAAGTTTCCCCACCCATGGTTTAGAGGATTAAATATCCCAAAATCCATGCCCTTGCGGTGGCCACACCCATTCTGGCCAATAACCTGTTCCCAGGCATGGCTGACAGACAAGGACCTTCCTGAGACCACTCCAACTTTACCCAGCATGCCTCTGTTCTCCCTGCCAGTCCCTTGCCCCAGGGATCTTCCGGGAATAGACCAGTAGCTCCTGGGGAGTGTAAAGCTTTAGTTTCCTGGTGGAGTTGCCCAAATAACACGCCTATAATATTTTACCTTTTCTTTGCTCTTTTCCTGTTGTTAATAACTAGATTAATTACAATGATATTAATTAGAGTAGGCTCTAATAAAGTATCACTGGAGTTCTTATAGGAAAAATAGTTGAACAGACAGGAAGACAGACATATAAAGACAGAAAATTAAAGTGCTGCAGCTACAAGTCAGGAACACCAAAGATTTCTGGCAAACTATCTGAAGCTAATCGGAGACATTGAAAAATACTTCCTCTGCAAGTTTTATGGGTTACGTGGCCCTGATGATACTTTGATTTCAGACTTCTAGCCATAACTGTGAGTCAGTAAATTTATGTTTTTCCAAGCCACTCAGTTTGTGGTACTTTGTTATGGCAGCTACACAAAACTAATGTCAGGGGCAGAAAGAGAACAGTGGGGACTAGCTACAATTATAAGAACTATTCATCATGCTCCGTTAACCATGATTGTTCTGTTCTAATTAGAGAAGCGCATTCTAGCGAGTTGTGTGCACCGGGATATGGGCTAACATTGGAATGCAGTCCATCTTCCTTTTCCAAGAACTGCCTCTCATCATGGAAAGATTAACAACTGTGTGGTCGAAATAATCTGGTCCCGGAGGTGCCTACGCTTTGCCTGCCTTTTACTACCCCCACCTACATTGCCTGTAACCTGTAACCACCCTGCCTAACCCCCCCACCCCCCATGCCTGCAATTCCCACTTTCCCATGTAATCTTTGTCCTTCTACCCAATGTAAAAGGCTGGTTTATGGGGAGGGGTAGAGCAGATTTTTGTGGATGACCTAAAATAGCTTTCCCATACTATTGGCATTATTGGAATAAACACTCATATATGATTCGACCCTGTCTTTGCTTAAATGGCTCAAGTAATGACAGGCAGTTCAGACCCCTTGGTTGTCTGGTTTCACTAATACATCTGTTTATGCCAATGTCAAGTATATTAGTTTTGTAATTAACTAACTTAAGTAAATATATAAACCAAATAATGCAAAAACAACAACATTTGCTATTGATTTAAATATGGGCGAGGAACTGTAAACTGGAAGGAAAAATATTGGGTTCTGCATTCAGATTGCTTTGAAAGTATCTTAAAGTTCTCCTTCAAAGAAAAAAATACCTAAAAGTTTTTCATGAAGCCTGGCATGGTTCTTGCAAGAAACATGATATGAAACTCTAACCATTAGTCACCTACTCAAATGAATGCCCTGAACCTACAGAAAAGATTGGCAAACAAATAAACATTTGTGTTTTAAGTTAAAATGTGAGCTATGTGCATATCATTTTAAATTAATTATCCACTTGACTTTTTTGGTTAATTGATTATTTATATGCAGATTACATAAGTAAAAGGGCTTTTACTACATTGGGGAGGGGGGGTGGTGTTTATAACTAGATGTGACCTTAAAACTTTGTTCGGTGAGCTGTGCATCTGTGCAAGGTACCAGCTTTTTCTAAGTTTTAGTCACCTCGTTTAGAATGAGAATAATAATACCTATGACACACGAGTGATTTGAAATTAAATGATATAATGTGGTTAAAGTGGTTAGCAGTATTAAATATTTTTCTGTTGAACGTGGGAGAAAATTCAATCTCCCAGGGTTTAAATGAAAGAACGTGTATTGGTTTGTGACATTAACAAAATTCTAGGGGTAGTGTTGGCTTCAGGCACCGCTGGACTCAATTCTGCAAGTAAAGTCCCAGAACCTGATTTCTCCACCTATGTCTAGCAAGCACTCCTCCTTGACTCAATCCTTGGACAGACTATCTCTGATGGCCACAACAGGCATTTTCCCCATATCCTCCCAAGTTCAAAACCAGTGGCAAAGAGTACTTGCTTTATTCTCAGAGCCGTGTAAAGTCCTCGAATCTGTGTAGATTATCTGCCTCTTTCTGGATTAATCATTATCCCAAAGGAATGCCATAATTTGATTTGGGAGGACTAGGTATCAAGCATGCGGACTGAGTTAGAGGAGGGAGTTCTCTTGAGAGAAAATGGAACAGTATCAAAAGCAGGAGTGAATCTGGGGTCGGTAGAAACACTAAATGCTCATACACTAGCTGTAAAGATAATGCTTTCTAAACAATCAGCATTAGCTACCTCATTTCAGTGTTCTACATCCCTAGCCCCTAACTCAGACTTCCTCTTTGGCTCTAGTTAAAGTAGATATTAGTTCATTAGGACAAATGCTTCTGGCATGACTCAGCTCTGCTCTTCCTTCTGCTTTCAGATTCTTGGCTGTGACTCCAAATTATCTACCAGACCAATGTGCGGCAAATCTCCTCTGGCCCAGTTCTTCCAATAGCCTGGCAATGTGCTTAGTCAGTAAGACTATTACCAGCCAATCACTCTCACTCACTGCTATAGTTCAGGTGTCTCACAAGTTTTAAGGTTGCCCTCTAAGACATTAGGATGTGGTAGAGTACTGATGTCTTCATAATTTTCATGACTTTGAATATTTAACTCTTATCCTTACCATTTTTCTTGCCAAACTCAAATCTTAATTTTTAAAGTAACATATGGAAATATATTCCTCTGCTGTCGCTTGCATTGGAAAATAGGAAATTGTCTACCACTTTCCTTTGAAGTGTTTGCCATAGATGTTCAGCCAATAATCACAATTAGCTCTAAACAGAATGCTGAGGTAGAAAGTACTAATCAACTCCAATATCTATTCTCCTGCTTTTGGTGCCCAAATGTTAGCTGAGTACATGCTGCCTAGACAGAGTGCATTACCTAGCCATCTTTCCAGCAAGGTGTGGTCATGAGAATAAGTCCTAATTGAAAGTACATGCCCTGACCAGTTTGGCTCAGTGGATAGAGCTTTGGCCTGCAGACCCAAGGGTCTCAGGTTCGATTCCAGTGAAGGGCATGTACTTCGGTTGCAGGCACATCCCTGGTAGAGGGTGTGCAGGAGGCAGCTGATTGATGTTTCTCTCTCATTGATGTTTCTGACTTTCTGTAAAAAATCAATCTAATCTAATAAAAGAGTAATATGCAAATTAACCATCACTCTGAGATACCTAAGCCACGCCCACCAGCCAAGCCATGCCTGCCAGCCAATCATAGCAGCTGTATGCAAATTAACCCAGCCAAGATGGCAGCCGGCAGCCACAGAGCTAGAGCAAACAGGAGGCTTCTGTTGTACCAGCAATGCAGTTGAAACTGCCTGCCTAGGCTGGCCAGGCCTCTGCTCAAGGCAACAATGTTTCAATTATAGAAGATAAACAAACCCCATAAAACCTGATTCCAGCCAGCCTTGCTGGGACATTGGGTCAATGGGAGCTGTGGGAAGCCTGAAAACTTCCCTCAGCCCCTCTCCCAGGCTGGTCAGGCACCCCAGTAGGGACCTGAACTCTGAAGGGACTGTGGGTAGCCTGAAAATGGCCCTTAGCCTCTCACCCAGGCTGGCCACACCCCCATGGGGTGAGGGTTCCCACTGGGGGGTTGGGCCAGCCTGCAAACAGCCATTAGCCCCTCACCCAGGCTGGCCAGGCAAGCCAGCAGGTGAACATCCCCCAAGGGGTCCCAGACCGTGAGAGGGCACAGGCCGGGCTGAGGGATCCCCCCCCCCCCGCCCGAGTGCACAAATTTTTGTGCACTGGCCCCCTAGTAAAATATATATAAAAAAAGAAAGTACATGAACTGAAGTGATGAGTACAATCTCCAAGTCATGTCCTTAGAGAACAAAGGCATTCTCTCAACTGCAACATCCTGAGATAGCAGACAGCATAATTTTTCTGTAAAGGGCCAGACATTAAATATTTAGAGCTTTATGGGCCATATGAGCTCTGTTCAACTCTTTGTTGTTTGATGAAGACAACCATTGGCAATATGTAAATGAATGGGTGTGGTCATGTTCCAATAACACTTTATTTATAAAAACAGATGGTGAAAGATAGGAACATGGTGGCAAGCAGGTCTGGAGTGAGGGTAAGTGTGGAAGTGGGTGAGTGTGGGAGAGGGGGAGTGTGTGTGGGTGTGAGAGTGGGAGGGCATCTCTATGTGGGAGTGGGAGTTTAGGGAGGTGACTGGAATGCTCCAGGCAGGAGAAGCAGTGTGCTTGCTGCTGGCCCAGCACTTCTTTTTTTAAAAAATATTTTTATTGATTTTTTACAGAGAGGAAAGGAGAGGGATAGAGAGTTAGAAACATTGGTGAGAGAGAAACATCGATCAGCTGCCTCCTGCACACTCCTCACTGGGGATGTGCCCACAACAAAGTACATGCCCTTGACCGGAATCGAACCTGGGACCCTTGAGTCTGCAGGCCGACGCTCTATCCACTAAGCCAAACCGGTTAAGGCTGTTATTTCTAACTTAATTCTATTATTGTTAGAGACATATTATGCATAATTTCAATATCTTAGAATTTATTGAGATTTATTTCATAGCTTGGCATATGTTCTATCTTGATGAATAAATCGTGTAATCACCATAATGTTGTCTGTGTCTATGAGGGTTTTCTTTTTTTTTTTTTTTAACGGGTGAACTAGTGATTTTGATTTGTGTGGAATTAAATCCTGTATTTCTAAAGTCCCATTTCCCTTAGTCCCGTCATGGAAGAATGTAGCTGGGGTTTCAGTAGAGCTAGAAGCAAAGCCAGTGTCCAGAGTTTCCTGTCCATATAGCATCAGGCTAGTTGCAGTCCATTGGTCCGTTGCATGTGGGTGAAGGCCAGGAAGCCAAGCATGAGCCATGAGCCAAGCAAACAAAAAGAACCAAGAGCATAAGAGCACAAGAGGATAAGCTTCTTTGTTTGGGGAATTATGTATCCCAAATCTCCCCGGGGACTGCAGTGGCTATGGCCATTCTGGCCAACCATCTCTATCCTGTCATTCCAACTTTACTGGACATGTGTCTATTTTCCCTTTGTCCGGTCCCCTTCTCCCAATGTGTTGCAGGGAACATGCCTATAATGTCTGGCCTTTCCTCTGCTTGTTTCCTATTACTAATAATTAGCTAATTACAGTGGTATCACTATAATGGATTAAGAACTTGGAAAGATTATTATCTTACCCAGAAACTCAGTTTCTTCTCAAGTTGATTTTTATTTTCCTGCCTTTCTTTTGTTATCTACTTCTCTGTCTTTGAGAAAAATTTAAATTTGAGATTTAAAAATATACTAGACCATGATCTCAATTAATTTATTTTTTAATTGTAAATTTGAGTCCTTTAACATAATTTATGATTTCTTATTTCTTACTTTGCTTCTATTGCTTCTACCACTTATAATTTCTTATTCTTTTAAAAAAATTTTAATTTTAATTTTGCTTATTGTTTATAGTATTACAGATGGCTGTCATCCCCTTCATCCCCCATTTTGCCCCCTTCTACCCAGTCCCATCCCCTCCCCTTGCCCCTCAGGTCTTCACAATGCTACTGTCCGTGTCCATGGGTTTTGCATATAAGTTCTTTGGTTTCTCTCTCCCATGAAGGTTTTTTTTTTCCTTTGCTTAATCCCTTCACCTTTTTCACCCAGTCCCCTAACCCTCCTCCCATCTGACAGCTGTCAGTCTATTCTCTGTATCTATGAGTCTGTTTCTATTTTGTTAGCTTATTTTGTTCACTAGATTCCACATATAAGTGAAATCATACAGCATCTGTCTTTCTCTGACTGGAATATCTTCATCACTTCATTTAGTTGTTCTTAGAAGCAGCTTTATTTACCCGTGGTTGGCATAATGGCTTCCAGTGGCAGTGCGGGCTAGATATTGCAATGTCAAGAGGGTCTGTTAGAAACTGTTTCCTAGACATGAAATGGAAGATCTTACCTTCACTCTGATTAAGCCAATTGTATCCTTTGCGTATCCCTTTACCAATAACCAGTCACTCCCAGAGGAATCCGGTATGGTGACTGGTTTAGAGATCAGTATCATTTTCTGATATTGGGAGTAGGGTGGCTATCTGAACAAAAATGGGTTTTGTTACAAAGAGATCAGAGGAGATTAAATATTGAGTAGATATGTGGTAACATTCACTATGGATATTTTTTTTAATTAATTTATCTTTATTGTTCAGATTATTACAGTTGTTCCTCTTTTTTCCCCCATAGCTCCCCTCCTCCCAGTTCCCACTCCACCTTCTGTCCTTGCCCCCCCACAGTCCTCATCCATAGGTGTACGATTATTGTCCATTCTCTTCACGCACCCCCAACACCCTTAACCCCCCAAAATTGTCAGTCCACTCCCTTTCTATGCCTCTGATTCTATTCACCAGTTTATTCTGTTCATCAGATTTTTTATTCACTTGATTCTTAGATTCACTTGTTGATAGATATGTATTTGTTGTTCATAATTTTTA
>PVJC01029068.1:0-22109 GCA_004026665.1 Murina feae | reverse complement strand
CTGAGAAACTCAGTAATTCTTGAAAGGTCACCTGAATCGTTAACAGCCTCATTTCTGATTTTTCCTATTTCTTTTTCCTGACAATGGCTCTGCCATCTCCCGAATACTCAGGATCTTACCTGGGGATAATTTCTGATCCCCCCCCCCCCACTTCTTATTCCTTTTACAACATCAGTCATCCAGTCTTATTGGTTCTTTCTTTCAAGACTCTGGTATTGTCCACGCTCCAGTATTTCACTTTTATTGCTTCAACACCTCATTACCCCATCCCTGAATGTCCCAAGTGATTATAGTAGTCTCTATCTACTATGCCTTCCACCTTATCTGATCTACCAGGTGCTCTCCACTCTGGCTGCTCATTACATTGACCTGGGACACATCCTTCACTCCCACCCTCCACCCCACCATTCTGATTACACTTCATTGATCTGCAGAGGCACCTCTACGGGTATTTTTTAAACACAAGTTCCCCAGGTGATTTTAAAGCGTAGTCAGGATTGAATACCCTTTCCGGAGATGTTTTCTATCCCCCTCCCTTCCCCCAAGACACTTGGATCCTCAAGGATCTTCTATGCCTCCTCATTGCTGTTGGTTTTCAGCTATCTGCCTCTTCCAAGCATTCAAAATTCTTATACTTCTCCTTCCTCTGCTTCTCGGTAGGAACCCTATGCTCTAGTTATATCATTCAATTCCTAGCATCAGACTTATTTCCCACAATAACCTAATCACATTTTTAAAAATAATATTTTTATTGATTTAGCGAGGAAGAGAGAAGAAGAGAGAGATAGAAACATCAGTGATGAGAGAGAATCATTGGTTGGCTACCTCCTGCACACATCACACTGGGGACTAAGCCTGCAACCTAAGCATGTGCCCTTGACTGGAATCTAACTTGGGACCCTTCAGTCCACAAGCCGACGCTCTATCCACTGAGCCAAACTGGTTAGGGCCCCAATTTCTCTTACTTGTTATTCATGTGTCAGCATGTCCCATGGACTTTCCTTTCTCTGTACATAATGGGTCTCTATAGGAGACCTGGTTTCACTCATGGCTCCAGCTGTTCTCTCAGGACCCCTGGTGCTCTGGCTCCAGCCCTTGAGCACCTTATCCAAGTGCCTCTGTGTGGCTGCTTCACTTAAGGGTTCTCAAGTCCCAAACTGATCTTATTTTTCTCTCCTAAACTTACTCCTTCACCTGTATGGTATCATCTTCCACGTGGTCCTGGGTCACAGCTCTCCTCTGATTCTTTTCTGCATATTCATTACTCATCAGGTTTTGTTACTTCCGTCAGTGAAATGTCTGAAACATCTCCAAAACCATTTCCGTATGCTATTTCCATCACCACTTCTCTAATTCTGTTCCTCACCTTTTAGAATAACATAACTGCCTCCAGTTTCTTATAAAATCCATCTTAAATACTATTGAGATATATTTCCAAATATTTTTATCCTCCCCCTTAAACTATTTTTGCTGGCGTCTGATGATGTAAAATTCAAATTCCTTGGCTTGGCATAGAAGGCCCTTTCTAATAGAGCCCTACTTTAATGTTCTCTCATTTCATCCCGCCCCCTCTCCCATTTAGCCCGTGTGACAGCTGCCTTACCTCCTGCCCACACGGGTGAAATCCTACTTGTCATGCAAGGCCCAGCTTCCATGTCACCTCTTGGGTGGGGTACAATCTTCTACAACTCCGCTAAGCAGATTTAGTGTCCTGGGTCCTTTGGCCCCTTATCCTCCTTTGCTAATACCATTCACACTTGTTTTATTGCCCAATTTTCTCTGTAATCTCTACTTATCTGTGAATACCTACGGGCTGAGACCCTCTTATGTGTCTTTATACTCCTAGCACCAAGCAAGGTGCCCGGTAGGTGTTTGTGGAACTGAACCAAGACCACAAAGAACCCTTTTCCCTCCTCCTCCTCCTCCTCCTCGTCCTCCTCCACCTCCTCCTCCTCCTCCTCCTCATTTCTTGTTTAAACTAGTGACTCTAATGAATTGGTTGATTCAGGTCCCCTCATCTCCATGAATTACAGACCAGTTAAGGTAAATTATATGGCAAGCATATGCCTGAACCAAGATCACTGGACTAGATTTCCCAATAATTACACCATGGCTTTATTTCTCCTGTAAGTACTTCGCAGCTTTCTCCTTTATTTCCTAATTTAGGTTTCCTCTTATTAATAACTTCTCCATGGAAGACAGACACTTTAGAGAAATGACACGTTTAAAGTTCCTATTTTTGTAGACATCTTTGAGCAATGGTTGCAATGCTACATGTGTGTACATATAGATATTTATATCAATATAAAACTATTTGGTGAGGAAGTGTTTAGTAGTTAGACCACTTAAATCAATTAGTGAATAATATTACCTTTTATATTAATTTTAAACCAGACTTGGATGGCAATACTCAAGGTCATTAACAATTGGAAAATATATTTCAGAAACATTCAGAGCTAACTGAAAGCTTTTGGTGGAGAGGTGCTAACCTCAGCTGTGCCTGTGTGGATGGGGTAGAATTAAACCAGAACTGAAGAATGTGTCAGTCTGATTCAAGCTTCTATGGCAAACCATGGGGATTGAGCATGAGTATCAGTTTCTGTTAAAAAGTCAAGCTGACATTTAAAAATCCCAGTCCTGTTAATCTGTGCCAGAATCACATGCCCACTTGCAGGATCTGACAGTGGAAATGTGGTCTGCTCTAAGGATGTGTTTGAGGGATGAAAAGTTGCTCGAACCATATTTTCAAGGCTATCTATTATATTCTGCTTTATTTATATATAGGATACATTTTTTTTTCTTAAGAATTTTTACTAAATTTTAGGCTAAAATATAGCCAATACTTGAGAATGTTCATTTTGAAATAGTGATGAATACTGTTCAGGTACAAAATTATGACTACTTTCAAAGAAGTTACACTGTTCCCCCTGCCCCCTTGTCTTAAACTTGGTGTAGCAGCAGTGAGTATGGAGGAGGGACAGTGTAAGATGCAGTCCTGAGTGGATAAGCGCCACAAAGCAGGCTGGGGAATACTGGGCTGGCTATCCAGTGGAGTTCTGAGTTCTAGGGCTGGAATGTCTGGTGACTGTGGCTCTCTTTCTGTCTGGTGCAAGAAGGGTGGCCTGAGTCGTTGCTATCTAAAGCAGGGCTGAGAGGAAATATTTAGTCATTTGCACTGAAGCTCATGGAGATTTTTCACTCCAGGCCCAGCTACCGTGTCACCTCTTGGGTGAGGTAGAATCTTCTACAACTGCGCTAAGTAGATTTAGTGTACTGGGTCCTTTGGCCTCTTATCACTCCTTTGCCAAAGTGTTTGGGGCAGAACTCGGCTAGCGCTGTGTCTGTTCTACTCTCCTGGTCTTCCCTCCTGCTGGGCCATTCATGAACCCACCAATCCTATCACTTATATGGTCTTAGCTATAAATATTTTCAGAGCTCTAGCAGTAATTAGACAAGCTACTATGAAAGAGAGCATTATACATCCGTTAAAAACATATACAAAAACCAAAGCTCATTAGAGAAAGATAATATTCATGCAGATTTTACAAACCGTGTCTTTAGGGTGGCCCAATAAGTAGAAATATGGGGACCCATGCTTGTCACTTTTCATGCACATGGAGAGACTGGAAGGTACCATTCCTAAAGGAAGGGGAGGAACAGCCTAGGACCAATCATTAGAATTAACAGAACCAGTGACAAAGATATATTATTACTGTTAGAATCAAGATTGCTTAGTATGTTTAGAGCAGCTGAATAAAATTATCTAGGCAGCAAGAATAAAGACTTTAAGTAAAGCTAATCATATCAAGCATGCAGCAAGTGAAATTAGTGAAAGACTGAGCTACATGTGTATTCCAAAAGTAGATTTTTCTCCAAATATTGAGGGCATCCTGAGGTGCTTTTAAGGAGGCATAAATGTTTGTTTTTTTTCAAAATGCAGAATTTTTTCATAATAATGAGGTGTTTCATTGATATCAGTTGTCATTTGAGAATCAGTCACAGTAATTATTTCCAAATTTTGAAAAATTCTCAAATTAAAGATAGGGTGTGCCCATGTTTACACTTATGTTTTCTCTAATAATCTCATAAATTCCTATAGTTCCCCTCACCTCTGACAGTTTGCTTATTTATAGTCAAAGTTCAAAGTTAACTTGCTGGCTGTAATTGTTTTTTTGGGGAAAAAAATAAAGCTGAAAAAGATGCAGCAATGTCTTGTCTGCTGTACTATGCTGTACACACCTGTCCAGCACTATGCTTGAAACCAGCTTCTTGGAGGTTGTTTGGTGTGTGTCTATCTTAGCTCATGGGCTATAGTTTCTTTTTAAAATCCTCACTGGAGGATATGTTTTCACTGATTTTTTTTAGAGAGAAAGGAAGGGGGTGAGAGGGAGGGAGAGAGAGAGGGAGAGAGGGAGAGAGAAAGAGAGAGAGGTCAGACATCTTGACTGGTATCGAACCCGTAACCTCCAATTAACTGAGCCACGTGACCAGGGTTTGGCTGTAGTTCTTTATGTATATAACAATAGGTCCTAGAAATTCAAGGACATCTAAGTCAATAATCTCCAAGAGACGGGCCCCTGGGAGATGCAACTACTGTCTTTAGGAGGGGAACACCTACTACTGTGTTCTCTCAGCTCCGCATGGTGAGAGGGCAGGGATGTGAAGTTATTGTGATCAGAAGTGTTTAACCCATGCATCTCAGACATTTGGAGGCCTGATCCCCTTTTTTTAAAAAATATATTTTATTGATTTTTCACAGAGAGGAAGAGAGAGGGACAGAGAGCTAAAAACATTGATGAGAGAGAAGCATCGATCAGCTGCCTCCTGCACACTCCCCACTGGGGACGTGCCCACAAC
Source organism: Murina feae (assembly GCA_004026665.1). NCBI lineage: Eukaryota > Metazoa > Chordata > Mammalia > Chiroptera > Vespertilionidae > Murina > Murina feae. The sequence goes on along the minus strand of PVJC01029068.1, from coordinate 17,252 downwards.
CAAGGCACATGCCCTTGACTGGAATCGAACCTTGGACCCTTGAGTCCACAGGCTGATGCTCTATCCACTGAGCCAAACCAGTCAGGGCCTGATCCCCTTTTTGACAGTCTGTACTGATGATAGTCCCTTCTAAATGCCTAATGTGCTGCCACCTGGTGCTGCGTAGACCTGGCTTGTCTGTGCAGAATGGAATGGTAGTCCTGCAGATTTCCGATTAGGCCACATGGGGTGTTTTCCAGGGCACCGTGTGTGACTGGAGGAAGGGGGTCTTAGGGTAGGAACTAATACCTCGTGCTTAAATGAAAAGTGGAACCTCTCTGTGGTAAGGAAACGAATGCTTAACAATGAATGTCAGAAGTAGAAATTAAATTTCAGGATTTATTAATTGAATTTACCATTTAGCACTGCCAAGATGCAAGCAATTTTGTACAGAAATGATCAAGCTGTTTTAATGTCACACAGCGAAGGCTTTCATTTGGTTTTAAATGTGGCCTTTAGTGAGCTTGAAAGATGCGTGATAAGAAACTTCAAGGCCAGAAGGTCAAATAAAAGGGCCCAGCACTGGGTGAGGAGAAATTACTGTGAAGGCTGGGGTCAAAACGGCCATGAAATGTGAAGAATGGAGAGCTGCGCGCTGCGCTAGACACATGCAATGCACACATGGTGGGCGTGCATGTCCCGCCCTAAAGCCAGCGTCCTGGCAAGGCCAGGTCACTGTCTGTTGGCAAGTGCGGCTGAGAGAGCAGACGCCTTCCTACGGAAGTTTCAAGTTACTTTGTAAGCAAATGTCTGAGCTGTTCATAGTCAACAGTTTCTCGGTCCAGGCTATGTGTGTGTTTCTTGCTCTATTAAAAAAGAAGTTGAACCCGAACAACACACTGAAGAATGTGGGATTCTCAAAGCTTGGAGATTTTGCTCTATAATTAGAGCGTGTAATTGAAGCCGGGAGTATGGCATTACATGATTTTATCTTCGGTCCTGACTGAGGGTGTTCACTTAAGAAGCATTGGGAGGTCTTAATCAGAACAGGTCACCAGGGTAATCTTATCTTTGAGTGACTGCAGGCAGTGCCTGGCCTTGTGTGGCTCAGTGTCAACCCATGAACCAGGAGGTCGTAGTTCAATTCCCAATCAGGGCACATGCCAAGGTTTTGAGCTGGATCCCCAGTAGGGGGACTGTAGGAGGCAGCCAATCCATGGTTCTCTCTCAGCATTGATGCTTCTATCTCTCTCCCTCTCCCTGGCTCTCTCTGAAATCAATAAAAAGACTGCAGGCAGAGTTCTGGGATAACATAAAGGTGGCCTTATGGATTCACTATTTCTCTCACCAGAAGTGAGTGGCGTAGAGCCTTTTAGTTTAAAAATTGAAGCTGGTGGGCTAAGGAACACAAGGAACACGAGTGTGCATAGGCATCTGAAGGGAGGCTTGGAGACTTGATGGGTGCTGGTTATGGCAGTTGGCTGGACCCACCCAAGGATCTGTCTTAAGGACTTCACTTTGAGCACCTGGATAACAGGGCTCTGTTGGCAAACCTCATCACAGGGATCAAACCCTTTTCTGCATCATCACTACTTAGAGACGAGAGAAAATCAGACCGTGGGAAATAGTCCTGGCATTCAACACAGCTTCATACGGGTCTCGCTGAGGGTTAGGAGCTCATCTTGAAAAGATATTCTCATGCTCTGAACCACAAGGTCAGACTCTCCTTGGTGGGGAGGGTGGGAGCTGAGCTCAGATGGTCAAAAGGCCTGAGGTGGAAAATGGGAGGACAAGGGGAGGGAAATCTGGTCTGCTTTAAAAAGCGTTGGAATGGTTGATGTCTGGAGGGCTATTCAGACTGAATGGGCAGAAGAGGAGCCGGTTGTGGGGTGAGGTGCTCTCAAATGGCGGGAGGCCAACAAGACATAAAGGGGCAGCAAGTGGTAAAAGCTCCTGTGGGCCCAGCCTTTACGACAGAACCAGAAGAGAAAAATACTACAATCTCCAGGCCATGATTTCCCTGGGATGGCACTTGGCACTTTAAAAATATAGAGTCCGGGCCCAATTGGCTCAAGAGTGTGTGTGTGTGTGTGTGTGTGTGTCTTTAAAACCACAATGCATGCTTTCTTTTCTCTTAACTTCAATTCTTCATCTCCACTGCCCACTCCTGGTACCATGTAAAAATATTCTCTGAATTCGTGACTTCTTTGTTCCAACGCTGTTACAGTATTCCGCAGCATTTTCTCTAAGAAACCTGCCTCCACCCTGGTCTTTCGTGGCAGCAGCCCTCTCTCGGGAGAGCTTATTGGCTTCATGTTGGGGAAGAAAGGAGTGTTCTTATCAGAGCCTAAAACCTGGCTCTCAGGAGGTACCAAAGCAACTGCAATATTTAGGTTTCCGAGATGCATGTGGGAGGACTTCTCAGTGGGGTTTGGGGACGATAGCTCTTCACTCAGGCGCCTCCTGCAACAGCTTAAGTGCTTGGGAATGGAAGAAGGTCGGAACTCAAGAACCAAATGGGTTCTTGGTAGATTTCTTGGTTACTATTGGTCTAATATATTTTATCAGCATCTAAATACTTCATGAGTGAGGACTTGGGGAAGAGGGTCACTTAATATACTTAAAGAGAAAAATGCATGTTGTATATCATGTAAGAACAAGATGGAATATGTTTATAGCCCACAGTTTCCCAATAAATCCTGTGAAGAAATGGGATTTTGTCCTCACCCTAGAAACACCTAAAAGAATAAATGAGGTGTTGGCTGAGCATGGGGAGAGCGATTTCAGTTTTGTGTTCTTTAGGAAAGCCCCTGCCTGACTCCATGAAACAGAAACCTGCCGGATGTTTCATGGCTGGAGAATCTCCTGGGGTTGCCCGAGCACCGCAGAGAGCAGCCTGAGCCTTCAGCCAGGACGAACCAGAGCTCTGCCTGGCAGCCTGTGTTTTCCCGGCTCTGACTCGGGAGAGGTGACTGGAGTGATTTGTGGAGCCTCTCACGGAAAAGGAAGATACACTCAACCATGAATGTCAGAAGCTGAAATTAACTTCCAGAATTTATTCTTGAAGCAAGCTGCCTTTTGCTCTATTAAAATGCAGGTGAATTAGTGCAAAGGCTATGGAACCACTTAAAGCTCCCATAAACTCGGTCTCTGAGGAAGAGGTGAAGGCATGGAGACCCTCTCCTTGGCTTTTACTGTGGGGCATAGGAGCCCCCACAAAAGTCTTGGGATGTGAGGTTACAGTGCTCCAGGCTTCCCAAGGCTGGCGGGGAAGAGTCACGATGAACAAATTTGCTAGATAAAGTGTTGGCTCACTAACTTGGAATTTAGAATAATTCAGATAAGGTCTAAGCCAACATTTACCTGTACTCAATAAGTTCTTTCTTCAGAAAAAGTAGAAAGTCTTGCATAAATATTACAAAAGAAAATGCTTAATGAACCAAAGAAGCCACGCACTTTTCAAGGCTCCTTAACCCTCTAGAAGTACTTATTACATTCTATAATTAATTAATAAAGTATTAATGAAATATATTGGAGCAGATCCTGTGGGACCTTTTAACCAGTCACCAATCTGTTAGAATTGGTTGTTACACTAAACTTCATTCTGAGATTGCCAGCTCACTCACTGAGGGCCAGACCTATCTTACCTGTGGTGTCTCCAAAGTGGTTGCTTTGCATATAGTAGGTGCTCAGAGAGTCCTGGTTTAGTTGAGAAAATAGTAATGATATCAATGAATAATATTAATTACAGGCTTTATCTCATATGGCCTATTTGGTATGTAGGGGAGTACTGTCTGAGGTTTATCTTTGTATGATCAGAGGGAACAAAGAACTCAATAATTATAAATGATAATAATGCTTACAGTTCTACTTGTCAATGTATACTCTTAAGGAATAAACAAGTAAACACTGCCTGTTGTCAGGTAAGTAGAGACCAGTACCGCTTAATCTGGTGCTCTCAAAGATCATTGTAAAACACTTTTTAGTTGTTGATTAAAGGAAGACCTTTAAATAAACTATTTGGCCCATTTATTTCCTTAGCTGTAGTCACTGGCTCAGTCAGATCTTTACTTACTTAATGCAGTTTTATTATACTTATAAAAAGTAAATAATTTCATTTATCAAAGGCCTGTAATCAAGTCAAAAGCCTATTAAAGACACAATTAACTTTGAAAATGGAAGTGTAGGCAGAAGCCTAATTCACAGATTGGTTCTTTCTTTCCTTTTGCATGGGCCTTTGGTGTGAGCTGTCACTGGGCCATTGATTTTGTGAGAATTCTGCTTGTCCTTATAACCCGGGCTGGCCTCCTAAGGCCATTAGAGACTCTCTTTCACTCACAGACTCCTTTCGGTGTTCTAATCATAAAGACCCTCCCCCTTGCTTTTTAAGAGAATAAACAGGCCAGACCACCCATCGAGTCTGGAAAACACATTTCTGTTTTGCTTTATTTTGATCAGATTTGAACAGCAAGTATTGTGAGGGAAGGCGTACGTGGGTCTGAACAGCTTGTGTACAGAATTTTTCCCATCCAATGGCTGCTCTTTCCCGCCCTCCCCCTGACCCTGGCTCTGGGGCTCAGTGTATAAATCAAGGGAATGTTCACGTTGTCATCCTCAGATGCCTCTGAAGGACACCTCTCTGTCAAGGCAGGGAGCTAATTTGTACAACTTACTCCTTTGCAGCTTGAGGACCAGGATGCATACATGCTTTGCTTGTAACCATTTTAGATGTAATTCAAATAGCAACACCCATTAAGGAGGGCATTCCTTCTGATGTAGCATCTCTTGATTTTTTCTCTCAGTATGGTGGAGTGAAGGTTCCTTATTCCTGCCAGTTGTTGAGATGTGTGTCAGGGAAGGGGGAACTTACACTCTCTGTTGAGTTTATAATCAACAAATTCTTATCCTGAGGACTAGAGTAGAGTTGAAGTGTCTATCTCCTGAGCTTCTCTTTCAAGGACTCAGCTATAAAAGCAACTTCTCCTTCAAAGCCCTTATCATGTTCCCACTCCCCTCGAAGCTGCTCACAGCCTCAGTGTGCAGCCACTTCTCTTGGGGCTGCGTCTGTTGATTTATGCCTCTGAACTGGCGGAGGTGTCACCCCTCCATTAGTCTTAGGGTAATTGTGGATGGCCTATTTGTAGCATACTTATTCCTCTCCTCAGCTCACTTGGATTCATGCTGGTTTTGTTTAGTCAACAAGCTGACAGGTTAGCCATGGCATTGTTCTCTTTCAATTGTCCCTGCCCTTATCTCTCTGTCACAGATCACCTTAAGGATGCGGAGTGGGAGTTTTATATTTCTCTTGACTGAGATCGGCTTATCCTTGGCATGGCCCCAAGTCCAGATAAGGGTCCTTCCTGCCTCAAAGCTCGTCTGAGCTCTGTAGGTGTCAGAGGGAGGGCTGGTGATATCACTTCAAGCCCTTTCACAGACTTGTTCTTCAGTCCCGCATCTTCAGAGTTCACTGTCCCAGGCTGGGTTCAGTCTGAACAGCTTGCTAATAGGTTCTGTCTCCTAAGGATTCTGATAACCTCTTTCAATGATCTTTTAAGGATGGGTTTTATGCCAACCTTAGGATCTTAAAAAGGCAAACAAATGAAACAAACACAGGACCAAACTCATAGTTGATAGAAAAACCAGGTTTTCTGTGATTAGGGTGCAGAGACAAAGTGGATTATATTCTCGGTTATACTGACTGGTACACTTGGGCACTTTTTGTTGTTCTTGTTGCTATTATTTTATTTTGTCCTCCCTTCCCCTTGCCAATTTAATTAAAATACACTCTAGTTTACCTTGGACAAAAACCTCTGTTTCATGGTATAGTCTGTTTAACTGATGCTGGAGGAATGATGATGTTCTTTGGCTGTGGGCACTACTCTGACCTTGGGGTCATTTGTGTAGCCATGGATGTGGCCACTTCTTTGGTTTGCTCCTGGTGCAGGGAAGAATTTAAATAGCAGGCTTGTGACTGCTATCCTCACAAATGTCTGCTTGCAAAGCTGGTCCTTGCTGGCATCTGGGACTGGGACTGGTCAACTGTCCTCTAATAGAAACCTTTCCCTAAAGGGTAAGGGTGTGTCACTGTACCCCAGGTATTTGCACAAACAATGTGGTTTATGCTGAACACTGGCTTTCTTTAGGGGAGACTGGAATTGTTTTATTATTATTGATTTTTAGAAAGAGAGAGAGAGAAAGGGAGGAAGGGAGGGAGGGAGGGAGGGAGAGAGAGAGATACATTGATTTGTTGTTCCACTTATTTATGCATTTATTGGTTTATTCTTGTATGTGCCTTGACCAGGGATTCAACCCACATGCTAATCAACTGAGCTACCTGGGCAGGGCTGATGCTGGAATGTTGGTATGTGATAGGCAGTGTTCCGTATGATCAGCCCCACTACACACCTTGGGTGCCAAGTCTCAAATGAGCTTCCCTCGGTAGCAACATCACACACATGTTGCTGGGAGAAGAGCGTTCTCTGGTGACCCCTCCCGGGGTGGAGGGAGGAGAGAAGGAGGAAACAGATAGAGAGATAGAGACTGAGGAAGCCTGCAGGTGGATTCTTGCAGTGTCTGCCTGTATTCCCTGCCCCCCTCCTTCTGGTCCTACTGTGTATCCTTACTAAAGCCTTGCAATAAATCTTGTTATGAGGACAACTATATTCTGTGCCCTAGGAGCCCACTAATCCTTTTAGCAAATCTCTGAATGTGGAGTGGTCTTGGGATCCTCTGAAACACGCCCTTCACTGTCACTATGACCTTCCAAAGATACCATTTGATGGCATTATCCTCAAAGATGCTCATATGATCCTTAACCCTCTCAGTTTCTCATACATAACCATGCACCTCTTAGCTTAGAGTTTCCTGAAGAACTAATGTTTACTTGGTTTATGATTATCCTTTTACTTCCCTAAAGGAAATTGCTCTACTCTGTTAAATTTCATCTTTTGTGTCATAATTGCTAAGTTATTTTTTAGTCAAAATCCATGTCAATCTACCATCAAAAGCAGCTGATGAGGTCTCCTTACCAGCAAGTACGAGTTAATGTTCCATTTTCAACTATATTCAGACGAATTTCTTCAATATTGCAAGAGTTTTCATCCTTCGAAAGTGTGCTCAGATATTTAACAAACGCTCTGTGTTGAGATTTTAACCTTAATTAGATATTTTGGGATAATATTTAAGAATTAATGGGATAATGTTGATATGATCTTAAATTTTTGTCTTGTTCAAAAACATGTTTTTATTTTTTCTTAAAGATGCTCTGAGGCAACTTTATGCTTATGCATTACAAGTTATGCCTTAGGTGGCTCAGTAGTACTGTCCTAACTGACCACTACAGACAAGTAGCTGGTGTGGCAGACCCTGCAAGGGTGGACCAAACAGTGATTGCACAAGAGAGAAGAAAGTCTAGGAGAGCCATGTTGCTCAGATTAACATGTTAAAGACTAATTTGTTAGAACAACAAGAACAATATCAGCTCTACGACAATTCCTTGGTGTAGGTAATAGTCAGGTCTTGCCAGGGAGTGAAACATACCTTTAAAATTAGGTATTTTTTGAAGTGATAGAATCTCACAGGCCAGTGTGATATTACTGAATCATGTAATGCTCCAGGGTGCCAAAAGTTATTGTATCCCAAGTGTTCAGATTCTTTCTATGAAGAGATTAATGCCAGATTCATTTCACAGGACCAGACCTGTGTTTATTGCTAATATTAATATTTAAAAATATTTTATTACATCCAAACATTAAGAGTTACAACTTGGGATGAAATATATCCTTGGGCATGGAGCCAGCCCTCCAGAAAGTTCTGAATCCTTGCCCACTCTAGATGAGAGGGCTTGCTGCCCCTCTTTGTAGGAGTATCAAGAACCTGGAAACAAAGTATTTAAGGGCTTCTGAATTCAGATACTTAACTGAACTCAGGACTATACTGACCTGCTAAACAATAAATAAGGTAACTTAGGCAAAAAAAAAAAAAAAAAAAAAAAAAAAAAAAAAAAAAAAAAAAAAAAAAAAAAAAAAAAAAAAAAAAAAAAAAAAAAAAAAAAAAAAAAAAAAAAAAAAAGAAAGAAAAAAAGAAAAAAAAAGAAAAAAAGAAAAGAAATTGAGAGAGAAAAGTACTATTCAGAATTTTTGGAGTGGAGGAAAGTAGAGAATTGGAGGAGTGAAAATGAGAGTCAGTTTATCTAGATGATCAGTTTGAACCGCTTGTTCAGGTCAGCAGTTAGATCCCTTTTCCCTAATCTGGAAGGGCATTATCTACACAGCTCTTCACTGATACCTGTCTCTCTGTCTGTCTGTTATTCTTGACATTAAAGAACAGCTCAGGTTATGTAATGACCCCCTAGAAGTTTCTTAGTAATGCTGTCAGTGGGCTCCTTGGAAATAACACCATTAAAGATTTTGGAAGAAAATCTATGCATTAAAATGCACTTTAAAGCTTTCCTCAAAAACATGTAGATACACTATATGAGTGTGAATTTTGTGAATATCCCTAAAATGCCAGGGAAATGTAATCACTGCATGAACTGAAATTTACATTTTCATTTTCACACCCTGAAGATTTGTTCTTGCTTTTCTCCCGACCCCACTTACATATCCTATGAGGCAGGGTGATACACAAGCAGTTTTAGGAAATAATTGATACATTACTGTGGACTCAAATGAACAGAAGACTATCAGTCAAATGATGAAAGTTCTAGTATCATAGTGATGGCGGGATCTCCCAGCACACTCAGAGATGCCCTGAAAGGTGCTATATTTACTATTTTAAACATTACTTAACTATGGGAGCAAAAGAAAGAACACGCACATGTATATGTTGTGCTTAAATGTACACATGTGTACAGATATCTATGAATAGCTAAATAGGTATTTAGGTAGAATTAAATAACTGACATAGTCTTATAAGTAAGCAAAGGCATTCACATTTCAGGAAAGAAACAGAGGAAAGGTGAATCAAAATGTGAAACGTACCATACTCCGGGACCTGCCCCGTCCCGCGCTTCAGCAGCAGCCGCACTCTTCTTCCTCCAGATTTAATGAGTTCTATCGCTCTGGCGTGTGTCATGTCCCTTGTGCTCTCCCCGTTGATTTCAATGATTTGATCTCCTACCTGGTAATTAAAGTAACAGTAAGTCACCCACAGTCGGCTCTACTCAAGTTGCATTTCCAACAGATTAGAGAAGCATCGTAGATTACCATCGTAGATTTCCGGGGGCGCATCCAAACTATTTGGTTTCAGCCTGCTGCCTCTTAGAAGAAGCTAGTCCCTTGGCTGCATCCTGAATCTGACCACCAAACTTCATTTACTTTTATGGAAATTGAAATGTCAGACCACGGAGGTTGTGGGTACGTGTCACTTATATTTAGCCAGTAAGGCAGATACTATAAACTATGTAGTGATTTTTAATTTTATGTTTACATTAGGGAATAGATTTGATACCGCTATTCCAAGTAAGGCGGCACCTTTGCTTTGAAACAAGAAATAAATATTTTAGGGCCTTTTCATTGAGGACAATGCCAGCTTTGGGCTTAGCACAGGATCTAATTCAGCATGTTGGATGGAATGAATGGTTTTTGGGCTTTTCTACAGATTTTCATTATGCATCATTTAAATTTCCTTGGGTGCTATTGTGATATTGCCTTCTTTGTAAACACTGGTTGGTTGATATTCAAGTTCATGATGAGTTTTCTGTCACAGTCCTTTGAATTGGAAATGGGATCCTCCATTCTCTACACATGACTAGTGCCCTTGCTGAATCTTTGCTCTGTTCACACCTGGTTGCCAGAGCTGTTTGGTTAAATACCAATTCTTCCTGATTTGTCAGAAATGCCTGCGTTCCATAAGCAATTCCCATTTAGCCATTGTGAATAGACATTTGGAATAAAAGAGGTTCAACCGTGAGCTCATCATGTAACTCCCAAGAGCCATCATTGTCAGGAAACTTTGAATTAAAGTATGTTTCATTTCAGTGGAAATCACTTAAGACAAATTAGTCAGAAAAGCACAATGAGCTGCTTTGTAAAAATGCTATTTTGGTTGGGACCCTTAAGCAAAACAGATCTCAGTCTAAACTCCACAATGCAGATAGAATTGCAAATGAACTCTCTATAGGCGAGCACTACCAAGGTGGATGCTGCTGGCTGGGCTTAGCAGGCACAGCTGTCATCCCAGTGGCAAGGGGACACTAAAATAAGACCCCTTCCTGAAAAGTGGAGGACAGAACAAACACATGTTTGTTGTAGCAAGGAAATAACATCTTTACCTAAAGACAGTTTTTCAGGGGTAAGGATTCCAATGCAACGAAGAGAAAGATTTCTCTCTTTATGTAATATTTGGTGGCCCTTAGAAGTATGATTTTGGGAGTTGGCCTCACTGGCATGACTTTCACATCCCACAGAAGAATCATGAAAGACAGGACTAAATTCATTTTTTTTTTAGGGCCGATGTTTGCAGCATTATTTTTTTTTCTTTTTCTTTTTCTTTTTTTTTAATTTTTTTAAAAAATTATTATTACATAAAGCTTTACAAAGATTGGTACATATATCTCTTTTTCCCCCTGCCCTTCCCCCCACCTCCCCTACCCCCCAGTGTTTTGTGTCCATTGGTTATGCTTAAATGCATACACAAAAGTCCCATGTCTGATCTGTTACCCTCCCCCCCCAATGTCCCTGTCCTTGTTGCTGTAATTTGACAGTCTGTTTGATGTTGCAGCATTATTTTTTTCAGGTCTCCTTAACTGCCTTCTTTCCCATAAGGCAACAGGCACAGCCTAAAAGTCCAGTAGCTTGGTAGAGGCCACAAATCCAAGCCAGAGGCAAATGGGACCAATTATTCCTCTCCTAACAGTCCCCACTCACGACTGAAACCTCATGGCATGGAATTAAATTACAGGCGTAAAAGAAAAGTTGTAATGAAGGTATAACAGTGAGTCTTCATTCCTAGCCAGACTCTTCTGAACTTGACTCACATATCCTATTGATTACTAATATCTTCACCTGGGTGACCAACGGACAATTCCAACTCAACCCCAGCAGACTGGGCTTATCATTTTTCTACCAAAGCAGATTTTCCTCTTGTTTCTTGAGGCTGGTTATGCCACCACCGTTCACGCAAGCCAGAAACCTGGGAATCATGCTGGGCCCCTTATTTCCTCAACTTCTCTACATCTGTTTCTGTTCTCAAATTTGATTCCATTGCTAACTCGCTCAGTTCAGGCCTTTAGCTGGATTATTCCACTAATCTCCTATTACCTTATTATGAATATTGTCTCATTGTCTCCATTCTTCTAAGGGAAATCTCCAATGCATCATACAAACTGAGGCATTTAGGGTTTCCACGTGCCACCAGTCTCTTTGCCTCTCCTCCCCATGGACCTGGTGATCTCCCAATCTTCCTCAAGGCCAGTCTAAGAATCTTCTCTGTGGGACACCTTCCGAGACCCTGTCTGCTTCTAAAGTAGAAGTGTCCAGTCATCACCACTAAGCCCCACTCTGTGGTTCCTCACACCTCACACAGAGTTGTGATTCTGTCTTCCCTTCTACACTTTGAGATTCTTCACTCATCAAACGATTTCTGAGTACCTGTTATGTGCTACACAGTCTTTTAGGGAGATAAAATAAAAAGAGTGATAAATGATACAGTGTCTGTCTACAGTAAGTTCCAGTGTAGTTGGAGGGAAAGTGGGTAAATAAGATCATTATTATTCAATACTAGAGGCTCAGTGCACGGATTCGTGCACTAGTGCGATCCCTCAGCCTGGTTTGTGCCCTCTCATAATCCGTGACCTCTCGGGGGATGCCAGTAGTCTGACATCCCGCAAGGGATGTAGTAGTGCATGAAGCGGCAGGTGGCTGGGGCGCTGCTCCTGCTCAGCTGTCCCTGCTGTGCCTGCTGCCACTGCTCAGTAGTGCTGCAGCAGAAGTGGGAGAGGCTTGTGCTGCAGTTGTGCTGGCCAGCTATGAGCCCAGCATCTGGTGCCCGTCGGTCAGCTGAGTGGAGCTTGGGCTGTGGGAGTGCACTGACCACTAGGGGGCAGCTCCTGCATTGAGTACTTGCCCCCTGGTGATCAGTGCGTGTCATATAGCTACCAGCCAGTTGTCCAGTTGACTGGTCACTTAGGCTTTTATATATATATATATAAAATACCTATGACAGAGGTATTAGCAAAGTGCTAATGAAACTGAAAGGGGGGGGCATCAAACTCAGAATGGGCAGGGCTGGCAGTCAGGGAGAGTCTCCTAGAAATGGTGACATCGCAAATAAGTTTTGAGGTGTCAGTAGGAGTGCCCCAGGTGAAAGAGGAGGAACAGTATTCTAGGTAGAGAGAGAGTCTATGCAAAGGTCGGAAGATTTGAGAGCATAGGACACTCAGCAAACTGTTATTGTATTCTGCTACTTAAGAGTTTAGACTTAATTTTATAGGCAGCAGCACGGCACTGAGAATTCTATTTTATTTTAATTTTTTATTGTTTAAAGTATTACAAACAGTAGTACATATGTCTCTCTTTTTTTGCCTTATTGACCTCCCCCCAACCTCCTCTACCTTCTGGCACATGCCCTCACCCCCCCCCTCCAGTGTCTTGCGACCAATGGTTATGCTTATATGCATGCATACAAGTCTTTTGATTGGTCTCTTACCCACTCCCCAACCCTCCCCTGCATTCCCACTGAAGTTTGACAGTCTGTTCGATGCTTCTTTGCCTCTGTATCTATTTTTGTTCATCAGTTTATAATGTTCTTTATATTCCACAACTGAGTGAGACCATGTGGTATTTATCTTTCTCCAACTGGCTTATTTCACTTAGCATAATGCTCTCCAGTTCCATCCATGCTGTTGCAAATGGTAGGAGTTCCTTCTTTTTTACAGCCGCATAGTATTCCATTGTATAGATGTACCACAGTTTTCTAATCCATTCATCTGCTGATGGGCACTTAGGCTGTTTCCAAATCTTAGCTATGGTAAATTGTGCTGCTATGAACATAGGGATGCATATATCCTTTCTCACTGTGTTTCTGGTTTCTTGGGATATATTCCTAGAAGTGGGATTACTGAGTCAAATGGGAGTTCCATTCTCAGATTTTCGAGGAAACTCCATACTATTCCATACAGTGGGCTCTGCAGGTAAAACCTTTTCTCTCTTCTTCCTTTTTAAAAAAGTTTAATTTAGAACAAGAGTGAATACTTTTGCACACCTATAAGGTAGAATTGTTTTGATAATCAAAGCCACCCACATTCAGCTCTACCAATATTATCCCAAATGGAACATATTTTTCTAACAAAGCTATAGGCATGAGTAAAGGACTTTGACTAAATAGAGTCAAAGGATAGGTGAGACCCCCCAATCCCAACCCTTGGACTGATTCATGTCACAGGATTTAAAATCACATCACCCAGTCTCCTAATGCAGTGGTTCTTAACTTGGCTTCCCAGCAGAATCCCAGGGACTCTTTGAAAGGAAATCCTCATAACTAGATTGCACCCTGGCCGAGTGTCTGGGGGTGGGACCCAGACATCAGTATTTTTAAGGCTTCCCAGGTGACTCCCATGTGCAGTCAAGGTAGATTACAATAGCTCCAGAGGCTGGTAACAATTATCAGCAAGTTCCTCAGCTCATAACTCGCGCTAAGAATGGGGGATCTGATGGGCGCTGCTGGCTCTCCTTGATCCTATCTTTCACTCTGCTCAAGCACTCCATATGTTATCAGCTTTGAGTGCAATTTTGAGCCTTTCCATATGCTTTAGTGATTTTTAGGGTACTATTTAAACAGGCAAATACCAGCAAAGAGAAAAAAGATGGAAAAAGAAATTTCCATAAGGCATAATACGAATAAATAAAATAAGTGGGGAAAAAACCATCTCAGGTTCAAAAGTAAAGTATGAGAAGTCAAAGCCTATAAATTTTATTTATACAAAAGAAGAAATATATTTTAAAGGGACGGATTTAACATGTTTTTCAGCTTTTCCTATTCCTTGAACATGAAACTGCTTCCGACTCCTAAAGATTTAAGATGGGTAATTATTAAATAAACACTCTTCACCTTTCCCCTGCAAAAAAACCCAAAGAGCCGAGTTCCCCATTTTGTTTATGGTAAACCAGATTACTTTCCCGTTTAAGATCAGCGGCGGCTCCGCAAAACAGATTATAGATATGCCAGCGGGAAGGTAGGAGCTGTACGAAGTCATTGCAAAAAGCCCCCAAAGGAAGTAGGACACTAAAAGCAACAATAGAAAAACGATAAAACACAAACAAAATAAGAAAATGCCAGGTATTTCCAGCCTCCCTCTGAAATGTGACCTGTGCTCTACTTTCGGCATAAAATAGAAGCAGAGACCTTTCTTGATGGGTGTCACAGATGAAGCTGGTGTGGTCAGTTTGAGGGCAGATCTGGGATCCAAGAAGGGAGAGGGTCAGTTAGCAACTTGCTGGGATTACAACCGTGTCTTGGTCTTCCTGCAGGGCTGTTGTTAAAAATGGCTCAATAGAAACGGTCCAATGTGGTCTTATAGGAACAACTTGTTATCACATGTCAAAGCAAACCACTCAGAGTCCCAGGCTGTGGGGCTGGGAAATCAGAGCTTGGTGGCCAGCACTCAGGCAAGCGATGTGTATCTTTGTGAGGTGACCGGGGTCGGGGGGAGGGGAGCAGGCTCTCTAGCCTGGAAGCTTCTGCACTACTGAATCTTCTCATAGTCAGCTCGTGGTTTTTTGTTTACCTTCAGATAAATCCTGAGCTGGTTTCTATTCTTTGTTTTTTATGGCTGCTGTGAGGCTTCCCTGCAGAAGCAGAAGCAGAAGCAGAAGCAGAAGCAGCCTTCGCAGGTTTCACTCTCTGCACAGACCCATCCAGATCCTCAAGCTCCTCCTGGTTGGGCTCCTTTTCCTGACGGTGGAAATCTGGAGAAGTATCATTTTCCATCCCACTTTCTGGTCCCCTCTTTCCAACGAGCTGGTTCTGAACTCCTGCCAATGCACTTACTGCAACTGTTCATGGGTTAGAAGAATTACCATCATTAAAATGTCCATACTACCCAAACTTCCGGTTCCTTCCATCATTTTTTTTGCTACTAGAGTTTCTTTGGTTGGTCAGATACCTGTCCCAGCCACGAATAATATCTCCATACACCTGTGTGTCTTACAGGTAGCTTCTTTCAAAAGCGTAGCTGTGTCTCTCCAAGTTTGCCCGCCCAATACAAGCTCCGCCAGTAACCGTAGGGTGTCCTGATCTGCCCAGCGCTGCCCTGCTGTGCATCGGCATGTTACGCTGAGCAAACGTTTTCTCTTCTTGTTGGAAGGCCAAGGTAAAGGTAATGTTTTATTTTTTTTAGCCAAGTCATATAGTAAGTATTTGGTTTGGCGCAATGAAATCTTGATAAGCACTAGATTAACCCTGATTTATTTTACCCTGAGTCATGGGGGTCTCCACTCAAGGCTGACTCACACATCTCCACAAACATGCTTCCCTGGGTGTAATCAGTTCCTTGCCCTCAGCCTGTATACAGCTGCACCATAGGAACCTATTTCACATTATCATATGACTGAAATGATACTAGATTATAACTGAGTGTGAGGAATTGAACCCCTTAGGATTTTATGCACTAAACAATGGATTTCCCATCTCTATTCCTTATTTTATGAAAGACCTAGCTGTGGGCCATTTTTGGGGCTAATGGTTTAAGGTCCTAGGCCAGCTCCATCAGGGTTTTTCACCTACAGCCTGGTTTTTCCTGCTGACTCTAGACCTCGGAAGATAACATATCTATTGTCTTTGTGTCACCTATACCTGTCACAATTCCTGACAAGCTCTTGTTGAGTGAATGAGTGTTAGGTTTGCTTTTCAGGAACAGTAGCAGTCTTTGTTCTCACTACCTAGTAAGTTCAGCTTAAGTGCACCTCAGCATACCTTAACCTTTCTTGAAATACTGCCTTAAACACTTCCGGCCAAACCAAACCAATTTCAATAGTACTTACAGGAGACCAAATGAGGTTTCAATAATGGTGACCTACAAAAATTGTTAGAGACAGGTAAAGTTATGGGAAAGGAATGCTGAAGGTTTGAGAGGAACAGGAATGGAGGCAGAGTCTGAATGAAACCATAAAGTGCCAGTAAAAAAAGTCAGCTACGAACAACTATATGGCAACAAATTGGACAACGTGGGTGAAATGTACAAACATATAACCTTCCACAACTCAGAAAACCTGAATAGACCAATAACAACTAATGAAATTGAAGCAGTAATAAAAAAATCTCTAAGCAAACAAAAGTCCTGGACCAGATGGCTTCACAGGGGAGTTTTACCAAACATTCAAAGAACTAACACCTCTCCTCTCCTCAATCTGTTGCAAAAAATTTAAGAAGAAAGATTTCCAAGCTCTTTTTACAAGGCCATCATTATTCTAATTACAAAACCAGATAAAGCTATGATAAAGAATGAAAATGATAAGCCAATATCCCTGATGAACATAGATGCAAAATCCTCAGCAAAATATTAGCAAATCAGATCCTGCAATAGGATTATACATTATGACCCAGTGGGATTTATTTCAGGGATTCAAGGCTTGTAAAATATTCACAAATCAATAAATGAATATAAACAAAATAGAGGCTAAAAATCATATGATTATATCAATAGACCCAGAAAAAGCATTTGCCAAATCCAATATCCATTTTTGATAAAAATTCTCAGCAAAGTGGGAATAGAGGGATCATACCAAAAACAATAAAGGCCATATTTAACAAACCCACAGCCAATATCATACTCAATGGGCAAAAACTAAATGCATTTTCCTTAAGAACAGGGATGTCCACTTTTCATCACTCTTCAAAAAAATATATATTTTATTGATATTTTACAGAGAGGAAGAGAGAGGGACAGAGAGCCAGAAACACCTATGAGAGAGAAACATTGATCAGCTGCCTCCTGCACACTCTCTACTGGGGATATACCCGCAACCAAGGTACATGCCCTTGATCGGAATCGAACTGGGACCTTTGAGTCCGCAGGCCAACGCTCTATCCACTGAGCCAAACCAGTCAGGGCTACTTTCTTTTTTTTTTTTTTTTAAATCTTTATTGTTCAGATTATTACAGTTGTTCCTCTTTTTTCCCCCATAGCTCCCCTCCTCCCATTTCCCACCCCAACCTCTGTCCTTGCCCCCCCACTGTCCTCATCCATAGGTGTACAATTATTGTCCAGTCTCTTCACGCATCCCCAACACCCTTAACCCCAGAAAATTGTCAGTCCACTCCCTTTCTATGCCTCT
>PVJC01029067.1:0-22120 GCA_004026665.1 Murina feae | reverse complement strand
AGAGAAATATACTTACAGTATTTATTGGGAAAAAATCTATGTATAAATGGATCCGCAGAGTACAAACCTGTATTGTTCAGGGGTCAATGGTACATTTATTTCTGTTTTAAAGGAACAATATGCATGTATGTGCACCTGTATATATTTTCAGTGTATAGGAAAGGTCAGGGGGATAGACTAGTAGTAGTAACCTACAGAGAAAAATTATACTGGTAGAAAGGGAATGGCAGAGTAGTGAGGGGGGAAATATTATATCTTTCACTCTAAAGGTTTGTTGCATTTGATTATTTCCAGTGAGCATATATTTACCTAATATTTTTAAAACTAAAGTAGCTTGTAATATGAAAAAAATACTTGAAATGAGACAAACTTCCTAATATTTGAGTGAAAATAAACATATTTTTACACACTTTCTCTCTCCTTTTATTTCATTCTAAATCTAAACAACACTGAATATTGGCAATACATCCCATTACTGACTTTATCAATGGCCACTCCCTTGTAAATGAGTAGACAAGAATAAAATCCCAGAAGACCATTAGTGCTGAGAGATGGGAACAGATAGTGGGAAATGCACAAAAGTTAAGAAGAAAGACCAAACAGTCACATTTTCAAATAATCTGCATTGCAAATGACAAAGCATAATAAAAATCCACTTTTACGTATGCCACTTTTTCATACTGCTTTTCACTTTTACGGTGGAACCAATGATTGGCTACATAGAGAAAATGCTTGACATTTATTTAAGACTGCAAGTCTCAAGAGTATACAGGAGGTCCTCAAATAATATCATTTTGGAATAATGTCCATGAGATGCCACAGGAACTTAACTTTTGTTTATATCAGTTGGGGTAAAACTGATTTCGTTACACCACATTTCGCTGAAGTTCCAAGAAGCTATTGTCGATGTTCAGTGAGGACTTACTGTATTACACACAGATCCTCTGGATCAGAATCACCCATGGCACATACTAAACACCAAAAGTCAAGGTCTTCTGTTAAATTTTATTTATCTTTATTGTTGAAAGTATTGCAGATGTCCCCTTCGCAGCCCCACTGACCCCTTCTTAGCCAGCACACACACACACAAACACACACACACACACACACCCCAGGCCTTCAACACACTATGGCCTATGTCCATGGGTGATGCATATATTCAAACAACTTCTTTGGTTGCTCTTTTCCCACCCACTCCATCTAACTCCAGATCTGAAGTAAGAGGGTGGAAATCTGCAGCTTCACCAAGCACCTCAGGTGACTCATGAATCCCAATGTTTAAGATAGTACTTTCTTAAGCACTGAACATCATAGTAGTCACCGGAAACAGAATCATTTCATAGATTAGAAGAAAAAATTCTTATTTGGCTTTCTGGAAAAAAACAGTAAGGTCATACATACTTTATTTTCTAAAGATTAAGCATTCTAACCTAAGCAAAATCCAACCTGATTTAGAGTTTATATACCACACAAGCAAGGACTGCTTCTATTTTGATCATAACTGAGCCCAGCACCCAGTATCTGGCACATAGTAAGCCCTCAATAAATATTTGTTGAATTAATATGATTTGGGCCAGATTGCTCCGCACATATATAAATTAATTTGGATAAAATGGACATGGCCAGTGGGAGGGAAGAAAATGAGACTGAGAAGGAGATAAGATGGATTCTACACAGGGCTCTGCAACTAAGGAGAATATGATCTCCTTTCTGCCACTTAACTTTTCTAAGTCCCATTTCCTTTCTGCACAGGAAGGGAGCAGGTCCCGTGAAATTAACTGCCAAAGAATCATTTCAATTCAGTCTGAAATACTGAAATTGAGATTCTAGAGGGGTCTAAATATTCCTCTGATAAATGTGCTTGGGTGCTATCATTTTAAAGTTAATATTGTAAAGATAGAAACACTTTGAAATGTGGATTATTACCTTCACCACTGATTTGTCATTCTGTGATTAAGTTTGAAACCACTGGGAAGAGAGTAATCCATTTGAAAGCAAAAAAGGAAAGATAACAAGTAAAAAAGCAAACTGTCAGTCTAATAACTTGTATCAGTTGTTATCATTCCAAATTTCAAAATCTATTATTTACACAACTATTTTTACCAAAATAGTCTAAAATGGCACCTAATATAGTTAATATTAAATATGGGGCATAATTAGGAAAAAAACAACAGCAAAACAAACATGCAAGATTTCTTTTTGAGAAAAATTTTACAATAGTTTATAGAAAACTCATAACCACAGGATGGTCAATCACTTAAACACATGCTTTAAAGGGCCAAAGACTTTCTGAGCACAGAGACAATAAATATAAAATGTGTCAAATTTAGAAAAAAATCTACTTACTAATAAGAATGCCCTTCACTTATAGAGCTGCAAGTCAGTCTTAACTGCAGCCAGGGGTCATGGGAAGCAGGAGTGAGTACTAATCTGCATGGCCATCTCCACAACTCTGGTGTATCAGAGCAGGTCAGCAGATGTCTTAACTTGCACGAGCAACCCACTAGGCTGCAATGGAGAAGACAATGAAGGGTGCCCTTCAGATTCCAGGAGAAATGCTCATGAATCCAGGAGCAATTCAACAATTATCCCAACCTCTGAAGGAGAGGGAGTGGCCTGGAAAGGCAGAAAGTCACCCTGAGACGGGGGAAGTCAAGACACTTGTCCCTTGGCTTGTGTCACTGTTGACCATCTTCAGGGAGAAGTACTTTTAAGTACAAGGTTTCCCACAGTTACCCTCTTGCCCCATCCCAGGAGCACTTGCTCCAAGCTCTCAATGGAGACAACTATTGGAAGAACAAGGTGGGCTTTTGGAAACCTTGAAAGAGCTCTGCAAAGGGTTAAAAAGCTTGTCCCACCTTGGAAAACCATTTCAGTGAGCAGCACCAGTGTATGCAGGTCGGTGGAGGAAGCTTTGATAGCAGCAGGCTGAAAACAACCATTTGCAAAGAAAGCTGAAAATAAAACCTTGGCACTACCTCCAGGCCTTTTGAGAGCTGAAGCAGGTATGGCAATAGACAAAGAAGCAGTGAGTGTTGGCCACAGTATACAGCCAATAGCCACACTCCATGGAGGCTCATGAGCCAACTTAGCATCCCTAGGAAGTTGACCCAGGAGTAATAACAGTAAGTAGGGTGCCAAAACCCACCACAAATGGCATTCATGCTGCTGGCCACGCCTAATGCTGCTGTAGCCAGTAAAACAGGTTTGCAATAAGAATGTCCACTCACCACCTTCCGGAGCCGTGGTACTTGGGACAATTTCATGAAGGTCAAATGAGGCTTAAATCTTCTGCTTTCTCCTGCCAAGATGCCTTTTTCTTGAAATGTCCTCTTTGCAACCTCTGAAGTAAATAAAAAGAAACACAAAAATGTTACTATAACACATGGCTTTCTTTATAAAAATGGCAAGTCAAAATATAACAAAATATTTTATAATAAAGATTATTTTATATGTCTATGATTTTTAAAATATATTTGTATTAATTTCAGAAAGAGATAGAAACATCAATGAGAATAATTGATCGGCTGCCTTCTGCATGCCTCCTACTGAGGATTGAGCCTGCAACCCAGGCATATGCCCTTGACTAAAATTAAGCCCAGGACCTTTCAGTCCATAAACTGACACTCTATCCACTGAGCCAAATCAGCCAGGACTATGCTATTTTTTTTTTTAAAGAGAGAGAAACAATGTACATGATAAATATATTTATGATAGTTGAATCTGCAATGATTTCAAACGTTGGGTAAAGCACACAAAAGTAACAATTTGAAAGAGAAACATTTAATAAAGTAACTGTTTGACTAATAAGATGCTGACTCACTGATTATACCAGTAGTGTCTATAGGTATAAAAAAGGACTAGCTGATCTATGCCCTTCATCTACAACTTCTGCCTTGACCAAGATGGAATAACAGGAATTCGATGTGCCCTCCCACCTGAAACAACCAACAAAAGGACAACGTATATGAATCAAAGGTTTGCAAGACACTGTAGACATCAAAAATGAAGGCCAGTGGCCCCTGAGGAGCAAACAGGATGAGTCCGACTGCCCAGCTTACATCTTGAGTGTTTAGGCCTTCGTGCAAGGAGGGAAATAGAGCTCAGTCACCTCACTGGTTCAGGAAAAAGAGCTGAGAGTAGGCATCTGGAGCTCCCAGGGCAGAGAACTGGAAAAGTGAGACTTACAGAGTGAGAACGCCCGAGATCTGCAAAGGGTACCCTCAAGTATTTAGCTGAACATAGATACCAGCACATACACATAAGCAAACTATATGGGGCATGTCCTAAAACACCCTTCATTGCAAAGCATTGCCGCCAAATGATTTTTCTTCTCTCTTCTATGGCAAGAGAGAAAGTTAAGCAAGAGACCGTTAAATGCCAAGAAAACACTGGTTCTCAGTTTTAGACAGTTTTGCCTGAGTTAAGCAGCAACAGACCTCGTGGAACATGGAGGACTAGAGTACCAGGCTGGAAGGCTGGCTATGCGTCAAGATGCCCAAAGTACAAAGGAGAGCAGGTTCGGCGACACTACGAGGTCTTCCAGCTGGCACCACTGAAACCAGGCACAGCGAAGGGCTAGAAATGCTGCCGTCAGCCTCGGACGGATGGTAGCTACCGCTGATGACACAGCCCATCTCGAGGATGGATTCTGCACGGTTCTTTTTTGGTCAAGTTACTAGCTTCTGATTCAAAGTCTGAGCCAAAGCAAGGTCATGTTCCTGGCACCAAAAGAATCTGTGAAAGAATGTACCTAACATGGAGATGCTGGGAAAGGTTTAGATTTTGAACAGCCGAAAAAGTCAACAGTCCAGGCGTACATGTGCTTTAAAACAATGAGTATGCTAGTATTCAGAACAAGTACTATTATAATTAACTTATCAACTTTTAGCTCATATAAATTACAAGCAGGTGTATCTTTCCTCAATTATTCTGGATTATTCTCAACTGTTTTAAATAGACCCAGAGTCAAAACATTAGGCTGATTCATACAAGACTGTTATTTTTATGATTCAAAAGCAGCCAAACATCTGGGGACTGAAAGATCTCAGGTTCAATTCCGGTCAAAGGCACGTGCCTTGGTTGCAGGCACATCCCCAGTGGGAGGTGTGCAGGAGGCAGCTGATCAATGTTTCTCTCTCATCGATGTTTCTGACTCTCTGTCCCGCTCCCTTCCTCTCTGTGGAAAGTCAATGAAATGTATTAAAAAAACAAACAAACAAACAAACAGCCAAACACTGGCAATGTCTGATGGCTTAAAATATACCATGGTAAACCAACTTATTAAATCCTAACATCTGAGTGAAGGAATTAGGGCACATTTTCCAAGCTTCAAGTGTTTGAGGAATTATCACATAGATGAGCTTCTGATAGAAATTTACCAATATGTTCATAGCTACCCAGAAAACAGAAATAGCATGAGGATATAAAAGCAAAAATTCATTTATTCCGATATGTTCTGAGCACTCCCTATGTATCCAGGCACATTATCTGTTAAAGTCAGCAAGCACATGCCTGCTTTCATGGAGCTTGTAGTTCCATAGGTCAGATTTCAGCCCAATGAAGAGGAGGACTTAACAATATTCAAAACTGTCAAAACAGCAAGAGCTCTGGTTGATATTGCTCAGTGATTAGAGGATTGGCCCCCATACACCAAAGGGTTGAAGGTTAGATTCCTGGTCAAGGGCATGTACCTGGGTTGCAGGTTTGATCCCTGGCCCCGGCTGGGGCACATTTGAGAGGCAACCAATAAATGTGTATCACATCGATGTTTCTCTCTCTCTTTCTCCCTCATCCTGCCCTCCCTTCCACTCTCACTAAAAAAATCAGTGGGAAAAAAAATATACTCTAGTGAGGTTTAACAAAAACATACAAGAGATATCATGAAAGTAGTTTTTTCAATAGAAAGTAAAATAGTAGGCATTTGTATCATTTATTACTATCTACATTAGTTTTACATATTATTTGGTTCCAAAGAAACAGCATTTTTCAATTTACTGGTCAAATGTTGACTCAAGAGTTTTCATTATTGACTGAAATCATTGATGATGGATATCTAATCACAATACTGTTCTAAAAAATATTGTCATAAAGCACATTTAATTTGTATTAATGTGTTTTTTTCAGTACAGCACATGCTCTGGGTACATGGGAACAGGGAAAGAGAAAAGGATACCTGCTTTTGGAAAAGTACACCTTAGTATTGATTTTATATTCCTAATAATAGTATAATCTATTGCTTAGCCAGAGTACTGGGTAATAGTTACAGAAATACTATTCTTGAGATAAGAGTTTTTGCTAGTGTGAAAACCACGTCTTTCTTCATCTATGTTAACATATTCTGGAAGAGAAGCTTATGAATAATTTAAGAGATTGTTCAATTCCTTCAAGTACCACAGACATTCCTTCAAGCACTAAATAGAAAATCACAGTGCAAACACATCAGATATCCTTCACAAGTCAGCTAAAAACACTTCTTAAAGAATACAATTTACCTGATAGCGACAGATAAAAAGTGTCTGAAGAACAATTTCTTAAAATATATTTTAATAATAGACAGATACTGGGAAGTTTTATCTGTCTTTTAAGATAGATAAATAGATAGATAGATAGGAAATTTATTCAGGTAAACTTTTTTAAATATGTAGCAA
Source organism: Murina feae (assembly GCA_004026665.1). Taxonomy (NCBI): domain Eukaryota; kingdom Metazoa; phylum Chordata; class Mammalia; order Chiroptera; family Vespertilionidae; genus Murina; species Murina feae. Next base: position 15,470 of record PVJC01029067.1, on the reverse strand, counting down.
CTATAAATTTATACCTTACATGCAAATAAATTGCTATTGTCTCAAAGTAAACTATAACATCAATTTTAATACAATAACATATTTTTAATTATATACACTTTCTTGCAAAGCAAATAGTTTTTCTCCTTTTTTCCCCTTTTGTCATTTGTCTCCCCTTTTTAAAATGTTTGAGGGTGTTTATATGACAGCATGATGAATAACTTGAGAATAATCACAAAGAGATTTATTAATAAGAATAGTCTAAAATGCTAATGTAAATCAGGTACTCCTAATTCTTGTTTTCTTTATTTTAAAATTTTTTTTTTTAGAGAGGAAGGAAGGGAAAGGGGAGAGAGAGAGAGAGAGAGAGAGAGAGAGAGAGAGAGAGAGAGAGAGAGAGAAACATCAATGTGAGAGAAATACATCCATTGGTTGCCTCCCACACACCCCAACCAGGGCTGGAGTCCAAAACCTTCCCATGCATGGGATGCTGCTCCAACCAACTGAACCACACTGGCCAGGATGGTCCTAATATATTCTTAACTATATACTGTGTGTCAGTATGTGGATACAACAGAAGTTGTATGTTAGATTTTGGTTTTAAAAAGACTGATTTGTGATTAAACAATACATCATACAATAAAGATGGTAAATTCTTTCCATGCTTTCCACTTGGGAGATGCTTTCTAATATCATTGAAAGATACAGTAAAGTTATCTAATCTAATAAAAGAGTAATATTGAAAGTGACCTTTTCTACGGGACACCTCAGCCACACCCACCAGCCAATCAGAGTGGCTGTATGCAAATTAACCCAGCCAAGATGGAGGCCGGCAGTCACAGAGCTAGAGTAAATAGGCGGCTTCCGTTGCACCAGGAGTACACTATCTGCCTAGGCGGCTGGGCTTCTCCCGGCTCAGGCAACATAGTTGCAACATTGTTTCAATTATAGAAGCCACAGAGCTGAACCAAACGGCAGGCTTCCGTTGCACCAGCGATGGAGGAAACTGTCTGCCTAGGCCAGCTGGGCGCGTCTACTAAACCAACATTCTTTCAATTATAGAAGCCACAGAGCTGAAGCAGACAGGAGGCTTCGTTACCTGCCTAGGCTTTGGCTTAAAGGAACAATGTATCAATTATAGAAGATAAATAAATCCCAGAAACCTGCTTCCAGCCAGCCTTGCTGGAACATTGGGTCAATGGGAGCTGTGGGCAGCCTGAAAGCCTGAAAACAGCCCTCAGCCCATCACCCAGGCTGGCCACACCCCAATGGGGTGAGGGATGCCCCGGGGGGGCTTGTCCAGCCTGCAAACAGCCATCAGCCCCTCACCCAGGCTGCCCAGGTACCCAAGTAGGGACCCAAAACCTGAAGGGACTGTGGGAAACCTGAAAACGCCCCTCAGCTCCTCACCCAGGCTGCCCAGGCACCTCAGTAGGGACCCAAAACCTGAAGGGGCTGTGGGCAGCCTGAAAATGGCCCTCAGCCTGTCACTCAGGCTGGCCACACTCCAATGGGGTAAGGGTCCACACTGGGGGGCTTGGCCAGCTTGCAAACAACCATCAGCCCCTCACCCAGGCTGGCCAGGGATGCCAGCAAGTGGACATCCCCAGAGGGGTCCCAGACTGTGAGAAGGCACAGGCCGGGCTAAGGGACCTCCCGAGTGCACAGATTTTTGTGTGCCAGGCCCCTAGTGTCACATATAATATTTAAAACCTCAATAAAATTTTAGAATAATTTTTAGCCATCTAAAATTTTAAAGAAAGAAAAACCATACAACTGTTCTTATCATTCCTATTTTATTACTATTTAAAGAATTTTTATTTCCATATGCTGCTTAAACTATTTCATTTTCAATGGTTTTAGTGAGTCATTTGAACTATATGCTTCAACATAAAGGCTGACATAATGTTGAAACCAACTTCAATTTAAATATTTTATATTCATCATTTTAAAAAATATGTCCAATTGATTACTGTGTAAAAATGTCAAATAGAACTTTAAAATGTTACATGCAACTCTTAAAATTTGTACCTTGATGCCAGAGGAATCACTTTCATTCCATTGCAATTGACAAAAACAAAAAAACAAATAAACAGGTTGAGCATCCCAGTAACACTGGCTCAGTTCTCGTATTACTCAACTTTGTTCTCGGACAGGTTTTTAACCTTGAGAGTAAAAGCGATGAGGTCCCTTCTGTCTGGTCCCTTCTTATCCTAACAACCAGCTAATCCAGGTGAACTGTCAGAGTGCTCCCGTACAACATTCGGAAGGGATTCTAAACACCAGGACTGGATTTGATTCTGATGCAAAGATTTATACATGAATGTCCTTGAGGGAAGAGAGACTATCCAAGGTTAAGGTTCTTTCAATTAGACTTTTATGTTTATATCCTAAATTTTTAATTTTTAGGATATTAGCTGTTAAAATACATATTTGTTGAACCTCTATTTTGTAGTAGGCTCTAGCAGGGGTCCTCAAACTTTTTAAACAGGAGACCAGTTCACTGTCCCTCAGACTGTCGGAGGGCCGGACTATAGTTTAAAAAAAAAACACCACAAAACTATGAACAAATTCCTATGCACACTGCACATATCTTATTTTGAAGTAAAAAAGCAAGGCGGCAAAAACACCCGGTGGGCCGGATAAATGTCCTCGGCGGGCCGCATGTGGCCTGCGGGCTACAGTTTGAGGATGCCTGCTAGAGACACAAATATGAAAGATTCTCTTAAAGAACTTTCACTCTAATTGAGAAAGGTAGATTTCTAAGTAAACAAATGCCACATGGTGTTAGTTTCTACAGGAGATACCAACCTACAGGGTATGAGGGGGGGGACTAGAGTAGAAGTTGGTCATTTCTATTTTGAAGAAACAAAACAAGCCTTTACTTTAGAAGTAAAACTTGACATGAGTCCTCTAAAAAATCAATGATACAATCCATAAAAAATTAAGAAAACTATTCCATTTAAAATATTACCAAAAATAATAAAATACTTAGAACTAAACTTTAACAAGGAGGCAAAAAATTTCCACACTAAAAATTACAAAATGGTACTGAAAGAAATACAAAACACACACACACAAATAAATTGAAAAACATCTCATGTTCGTGGCCCGGAAGGCTTTATATTGCTAAGATGTCAACATTACTACCCAAAGCGATCTATAGATTTAATGCAAATCTCTATCAAAATTCCAATGGTGTTTAGTAGAAATAGAAAAATCATCCTAAACCTCATTTGAAATCTCAAGAGACCATGAATAGGCAAAAATTATTTATAAAGGAGAAAAAGTGGAAGATCTAATATTTTATGATTTCAAAATTTACTACAAAGCTAAATAATGGTATGGTACTGGCATGAAGACAAACATATAGGACAATGAAATAAAGGGGTGCCAGACTTTCAAATGGGGAAAGTTATAGTCTTTTTAAAAAAGTGTTAGGAAAACTGGATATTCACATGCAAAATAATGAAATTAGACCCTTATCTTATACCATATATAAAAATTAACTCAAAATTGATCAAAGACTAAATTAAACATGGAAGCTAAACTATAAAACTCATAGAAGAAAACGTCATTATACTGGATTTAGCAACATTTTTTAATATATGACACCAAAACCACAGGCAACAAAAGTTAAAACAGATAAATCGGACTAAATTTTAAAACTTCTGGAAAATTAAAAATGGAAAAAAAGAAATGTTACATTTACATAAGTGATATTATAAGCTCTGAATGCTTTCAAATGCACAATTTACCATAAGATTTAATAATTAAGCTAATAAACTACACTCAAATATTTTTAAATATAATTTAATTGATAGAGCAGCCTAGAAATGCCCAAAGATACCAGTAACCAAGCAGATTCCTCACAAAGGGCAGAAACATAAGGCATATTCTGTCCATCTTTTGGAGGAAAATGACAGTCAAAATAAGAGAAAATATAATGTTCAAACAAATATCCTAAAACCTTTCATTTTTCCTTTTAGGCGATAAGTGCACTTGGAATCTTTTATCACGTTAAACCAAGCACACTTTTCTCATTTAAAAAATTGTAATGAGATACACAGTAGGGTAAATTTTTAGCAATTCCTCAATGTAATATACTTTACAAAATTATGGTTCACTAAAAACAATGAATGAAATCACATATTCATTTCCATGCAAAAAGCTTTTCAGAGCAACTTCATCATTGTAAAATGTGGAAAAATGCCATATAAATGCATACTTTTCAATATCTCCTTAACTCTATGAGCTTACTGTGTAAAGCTAGAAAAAGAGATGATGGTTTGTTTCTTTTAACTTTATTTTTATTGTTGACACTAACTATTACAGGTATCTCCATTCTCCACCCCCAATTTTTTCCACCTTCACCCAGCCCCCTTCCCCCCTTCCATGGAAAACCAGGATCAAAGATGGGCTTGTTCTCCTCCCACCAGCATCTACCAAAAATAAGTTATTAGCAGCGAATCTGGATGCATAATTCAAGTACTGATGTAAAAGTTCATCAATTCAGATTCTACTAGTTCAAAATGTATGATAATTTTCTTCAATTTCATACGTTAAAATTTCTAAGTTACTCATTATCCTGCAAATTTTCAGTAATGAGTTCAAATTCTAGTGTCTGAAATTCAGTCCTTTTTTCAAAGCAACTAAGTCATATTTTAAGAATTTGCTTCTTCTAACTTAGAAATTTTAAAACTCCACAAAAAATCGACAAATGAGACTACTTATGAATTATAATTTTCAACTATTCAAGTTAGTTTTACTTCTTAATATGTATTTAAACTTAAGTTATTTATCAATACTTTAATAATTAAATTTTTTTTTCTTTAGAAATTATCTTGCCTTTTAATTAAGTCAAACTAGCTCCACCACCATTATTTTGAACAAATAAGATTTTAATATTCCTGCATAAGCATATACATATACCTAGTTTATTACAAAGTTTTGTACCGTGGTCAAAATTTGGACTATATCATTTGAATAGTTTATAAAGTATGATACAAAAAACAAAATGATATTATTTTACTGATACTGTTGGAACTAAAGCAAGACTAAATCTGAGGTTTAAAAATAAATATAATGAAGTATATAATTTGAAAAATAAATATAATGAAGTAAAATACTAAGAAAAAGTCTGTGTATTGAACATTCTGACTACCTGAATACTGTACAAGTGGATGCTCCAAATAGACTTCAATGAAATTTTACATATACATACTCAAATACTTTTATCTTAACTAATAAAGGCGTAATATTGAAATTAACCGTTTCTCCGGGACAGGGTAAGCCACACCCACCAGCCAATCAGAGTGGCTGTATGCAAATTAGCCCAGCCAAGATGGCGAAGGTCTCAGCCCTGGGAGAAGCGGTGTGCAGCACTGGGGTCCCGCAAGGCAGATGGAAGACCTCTGCCTTGGGGGAGCCAGGAGGGGAGGAACAACTTGGCCAGAGGCGCAACATGGGGGGAAGGAGCCAGCCGGCCACAGGCCGCTGGCGGGAGGAGCAAGTCCGGCCATTGATGGCGGCAGGGCAGCCGGGGGCTGGGGGAGCGAGCCAGCCCAGGGCCCCGACGCTGAGGCCTACAATGGATTTCAGGCGGCAGGGCAGCCGGGGCCTGGGGGAGCAAGCCAGCCCAGGCCCCTAGACTGCTCTGCGGCCTGGAAGTAAATCACAATGGATTTCAGGCGGCAGGGCAGCCTCGGGGGCTGAGGGACCAAGCCAGCTCCGCCCCCGACGCTGAGGCCTAGAAATCGGTGCAAACGGGGCACACAGCATGCATGGAGGCATGGCCTCCGTGTGTGCTGTGTGCCCCAATGGATTCCAGGGTCCCAAACTGTGAGAGGGCACAGGCCGGGATGAGGGAACCCCCACCCCCGCCGAGTGCACAAATTTTTGTGCACCAGGCCCCTAGTTTCTTATAAAAGTCCATAAAATCAACAGTACAAAGCAATAATCATAAGCAACAGTACAGCATGTACATAGAAGATTAAAAACAAGTATAACAAACAGTAATTGCATAAGTGTTGTCTTCCCTCTATTTCCCAATTTTGGGTAATATTTTATTTAAATTTATGGAAAAGTATATATATTTTTAAGCATCAGTTTCTGGCATCAAAAAAGGAATTACAGGGGCAGTGGCCTGTCCTAAAATGACAAACCAAAACTGTTGGGTTCATAGTCATACTAAGCTGAAGAGATTTCACATTCCTTAGCACACAATGGATCTTTTATCAATAATGGAAACTGCCTTTGGGAGAATATTTGTTAAGAATGGATGGCATTCTCAATGCTGCAAGCACCCATTTAATTGTTTAAAAGGTCAATAAATGAAAGTTTAATTTAAAATGTTCCTTGAATTCAGAGATACGTAAATGACAAAAGACCTACGTCTTGCATTTTCTCCGGAGCAGTCAGTCAGGAAGAACAGATTGAGTTCGTTAACTGTGGACATGGGTGTCCAAATGCTTCACCATCAAAACTGTTAGAGTCGGGGTGCTGAGCGCACTATACAGTGTACAGAGGATGTGTTGTAGGATTGTGCATCTGAAAACTGTGTAATTTTGCTAACCAGTGTCACCCCAGTAAAAGGGGGGGGGGACTGTTGGAGTTGCTTTCTCCTTGTCCAACTAACGATGTTAAGTCCTACTTGACTAATACATATTATTTAATTGTTTGCATGTCTGTTTGTATACCCATAATAAAAGTGTAATATGCAAACAGACCAAACGGCCGAACAGCAGATCGACCATCAGGATGAAGCCGGGGCTGCAGTTGCCGTGGCTGTGAGGGAACAAGGCTGCCACAGGTACCAGGGCTGCGAAGGCCTACTCTTGCATGAATTTTGTGCGTCAGACCTCAGGTAGGTAGGTAAGTAGATAGATAGATAGATAGATAGATAGATAGATAGATAGATAGACAGACAGACAGGAGAGAGAGAGAGAGAGAGAGAGAGAGAGAGAGAGAGAGAGAGATTGCTCCACAAAAGAACTTAAACAACAATGAAATGAAACCTGATCTTCATGCTCAAAAAAGATCTTCACCCCAAAAAAGAGATGCACCTTTGAATGGATAACTATAAAACTGCTTAAAAATCTTAACTAATAAAAGTGAAATAGTAAAATTAACAGTTTCTCCGAGACGGGGTAAGCCACACCCACCAGCCAATCAGAGCGACTGTATGCAAATTAGCCCAGCCAACATGGCGGCCACCACTCACGGATCTGAGTAAACGTTTAGGCAGCGTCCGTTGCAGCAGGAGCGAAAGCGAAACTGTTTTTGGCCCTTGGCGGGCAGGCTCCAAAACATGTTTCAATAATGTAACAATCATAGAATCCTCGGGAGCTGAAGGGAACAGGCCTGGCCTGACTTACTAAGAGTAACGAAGTCTCATTATAGACGCTGCACTGCTGCGAGGTGAAGCAGAGGAGGTTTCGTTACCTCAGCCCACCTCAGCTTAAAGGAACAGTACATCAATTTTAGGAGATAAACAAACCCAAGAAACCTGTGTCCAGCCAGCCTTTCTGGGACATTGGGTCAATGGGAGCTGTGGGCAGCCTGAAAGCCTGAAAGCACCAATCAGCCCGTCACCCACGCTGGCCACAACCCAATGGGGTGACGGACGTTCCTGGGGGGCTTGGCCAGCCTGGAGACAGCCATCAGCCCATCACCCAGCCTGGTCAGGCACGCCAGCAGGTGGACATCCCCAGAGGGGTCCCAGACTGTGAGAGGGCACAGGCCGGGTTGAGGGACCTCCCGAGTGCACAGAGTGGCTGCAGGGCGGAACAGCGCAGGACCCAGAACCAGTGAGTGGGAAAGAGGCGGCAGGGTTGGCAGCCTCCTTGGCGGCTGCCCAGGCCCTTTGCAGGGCACCGGGAAGCAGGTAAGAGGTGGCGGGGGGTCAGCGGCCTGCTTGGCGGCTTCCCAGGCCTTTTGAGGGGCACCGGGGAGAGGGTAAGAGGTGGCAGGGGGTCAGCGGCCTGCTTGGCAGCTTCCCAGGCCCCTTGCAGGGCACCGGGGAGTGGGAAAGCAAGGCAGCAGGGTACCAGTGAGTGGGAAAGAGTCGGCGGCCTGCCTGGAGGCTCCCCAGGCCCTTTGGGGGGCACTGGGGAGTGGGAAAGCAAGCTCTGGGGGCTTGGGGCCTGCTTGGCGGCTCCCCACGTCCCTTCCAGGGATCAGGAAGGAGGAAAAGGTTGGCCTGACCACGAGGTGGGGTTTTCCCTGCTTCCTGGTGGCTGGAGGAAGATGGGCAGTAGGCAAGCTTGGGAGGCAGGCAGCACCCAGCCCTGGCCACAGCTCAAAAAAGAGAACAACATGCAGGGAAGGGCAAGAGTCTGAGAGATCAACATAGAGGGGGTGCCTGCTCCAAGCCTCGACGGTGTGCCTGGGGGCAGGCCCCCAGCAGGTAGACACACACAGGAGGACTGCTCTGAGCCTCAGATGCGGCTGGGGGCAGGTCCCCAGTGGCCACACACACACACACACACACAAGGCGCCTGGCAGACTAGGGCCATAGGACATCCACTGAGAGGTTCCAGACTGTGAGAGGGGGCAGGCTGGGCTGGGGGACCCCCCACTCTCCCCCTGTGCATGAATTTTGTGCACCGGGCCCCTAGTAATATAATATTAAGTAAAAAAAGTATGTCTCAAAAGATCACATACAACATGACATCTTTTTTATAAGATTTAGATCAACTAAAAATACATGTACTTTGGGAGAATACAAGGAAATAAACACCAATTTCAGGACAACGATGAGCTTAAATGAGAGAAGGCTAAGAGAAGGATTAATGAAAAAAAATAGTAAGGTTAGATTTCTACCAATGACAACATCATAGATTACTACATAGCTTTCATTTTGGGTTGGGGATTCCCAGGTGATTATGATATTAATTTAAGATAGATAGATAGATAGATAGATAGATAGATAGATAGATATAGATAGATAGAGATAGATGAAAGTAGACTAAGCACAGACCAATGGTGAGAGTGTGTTGTGAGCCAAGGATTATTGAACCTGAAATGAGATGATGTAAAATGACTTGACATGATATGGAGGGAAATGAAAATAAAAATGGCTTACAGTTTGCATGCTAACACACAATCTACAATCTCCGAATCAACTCAAAGTCACTCATCCAGGTTGTGCAATTTTTTCCTTCTATTTCCCTAACAATTTTCAATTGTGCTGCACCAAGTAACACATTCTTCAATCAATGGATGTGAGACCTTGTACCATCACCAATAGACCTGCTCAAAGAGTGGCATCTACACAGGAGAGAGAAAAGTAGCAGAGGAAAATGCTGTTGGGTCATCTTCTGACTCTCTGGATTAGGTCTGGCAGTCACCAAAGCCTCTGAATGGGCAACTGGTGATTCTTATTCATTCATTCAATACTTACTAAATGCCGGCTACATGTCAAGTGTCATGCTGAGATCCTTCGGATTTAAGATAGGACACGCTAAACAAATACTTGAATCCAGCTCCAGAATCAACATATTCCTCAGGTCAAAGAATCAAGATGATTCTTCAGGCCTTTTAGTTAGCTTTTTGCCCACACAAGAAAATGGTGAAGAAGCTTACTTATCAAGTAAGGTTAAATTGGCCTCCCAAAGTTAAAAGATGTCAAAGCTCTATTACCAGAATTGAGGAGGAAAAATTGCTTCTTCAACAGATGACATTTCATATGAGTTTGTTGCTATTTGCTTTACCTGCAATTTCCAAAAGTGGGTTCATGTGATCTCCTTCTGCCAGCTTCACAAATCCAACCTGATTTCTAAACGTGTCAACCCCTTGAAAGCGCAAAGTCAAGTGTTTTCCTTGAAGGATTTCTTCTATGAGCGGTTTTAATTCCAAAAGAGCATCAATACCACTGGCAAGAGATAATATATTTTTCAGTAACATACTAAGTGATAAAATATACAAAACTAAACAAGAAACAAAGTAATCAGATTTAGAAAGATAAATTAATTTTGATGCTTGTACTAGTTGTTTTAAAGCACACAATACCGTCAAAATCTAATCTATCTGATTAAAATAAAACTAAGGTTAATTTTTAAACAAAAACTATATTAGAAGTGAATTAAGTCTTTACCTAATTATAATTTGTATTATATTAAAGACATAAAAAGAAATATTATTTTATAGTTCACCAAGAATTTTTTAACAAAGCAAATATTGCATGCACATTTCAGAAAAGAATTACTGATAATATATTTCAACAAACCTAATACCTATGAGCTTACATTAGATTGTGTGGAAAGTTCTAAATTTTTTTTTAAGTACTAATACTCTTTGCAAGGCACTCTATTAAAACTTAATATACATTATCTCTTAAAATACAAATATCTATAATAATTTACTATACTTGAACTTAACAAAAATATAAGTTTATATTCACCAAATGCAACTGTACAAGTTTGTTATATCTGTTTCGCCTATGTCATTATAGGGCTATTTTATTTCAAGTCCTTGATTTTTCCTAATAAAAATAAATATTACTATATTAATGAATTGGACATTACTAGGTTTAGAATATTTTATAAATTAGGATCAATTATTTCCACCTTGAAGAGGATTTTGGTATAGGTACTTATGAGAAAAGAATTAAAATCTCACTAGAGGGCAGCAATTACTCAAAAAAGAAATAAGTACATTCTTACATTGTGAAGAGGGCTTTAAAACACCCTTTTGGTGAATACTACTATTTTAAATTTTCTTGATAAGTGATTTGTTCACCAATCACTATATGTTAAATGTATGCAACAAAATTTAGGTATTTTCCTAGATCTTTCATATCTCTAAATTAGTTTTCATATAAGCGTTTTAACTTCCATACTGAGACTAATTTCTGTCATAACATAATGTATACTACTTAAAATAGCTCTGGAAATGTCAACATTTTCTCATTATACCTTCAAACCTACATCCTAAATTTAATCTTACCAAACTATATTTATGTTCATCCAAAAAGGCACAGTGTATTATGAGTTAAAGCATTCAAAAATAGAACAGCCACTTCTGGCTCATCTATCATAAATGGAAGGAATTCAAGATACACATTTTAAGTCTAATCTAATAAAAGAGTAATATTGAAATTGACCATTTCTTCGGGACGCCTAAGCCATGCCCACTAGCCAATCAGAGCGGCTGTATGCAAATTTAACCCAGCCAAGATGGAGACCAGCAGTCACGCAGCAAGAGTAAACAGTAGACTTCCATTGCACCAGGAGTAAACTGTCTGCCTAGGCCGTCTGGGCCTCTCTCTGCTCACGCAACATAGTTGCAATTATAGAAGCCACGGAGCTGAAGCAGACAGGAGGCTTCCATTGCACCAGCGATGGAGGAAACTGCCTGCCTAGATCAGCTGGGCTTCTAGTAAGGCAACATTCTTTCAATTATAGAAGCCACAGAGCTGAAGCCAACAGGAGGCTTCGTTACCTGCCTAGGCCTGGCTTAAAGCAATAGTGTTTCAATTATAGAAGATAAATAAACCCCAGAAACCTGATTCCAGCCAGCCTTGCTGGGACATTGGGTCAATGGAAGCTGTGGGCAGTCTGAAAGCCTGAAAACAGCCCTCAGCCCTGCACCCAGGCTGCCCAGGCACCCCAGTAGGGACTCGAACCCTGAAGGGACTGTGGGCAGCCTGAAAATGGCCCTCAGCCTGCACCCAAGCTGCCCAGGCACCCCAGTAGGGACTTGAACCCTGAAGGGACTGTGGGCAGCCTGAAAACGGCCCTCAGCCCCATACCCAGGCTGCCCAGGTACCCCAGTAGGGACTCAAACCCTGAAGAGACTGTGGGCAGCCTGAAAACAGCCCTCAGCCCCTCACCCAGGCTGGCCACACCCCAATGGGGCGAGGGTTCCCACTGGGGGGCTTGGCCAGCCTGCAAACAGCCATCAGCCCCCCAGGCTGGCCAGGCATGCCAGCAGGTGGATATCCCCCCAAGGGGTCTCAGACTGCAAGAGGGCACAAGCCAGGCTGAGGGACCTCCCGAGTGCACAAATTTTTGTGCACTGGTCCCCTAGCATAACTACATATGAAAGAAAACCATGCTGAAGGTTAGGGCTTTTCAGTGACACTGAATTCCATATCCTATTTTTCTTTAAATAAATATAGGTGATTTAAACTCAGTCCAATTTTTCAGTCTCTAGTTGCATAAATCAATAAATGTGTTCTAATGAGATATCATCAATCACAGAGTGAGAAGGAATCATAGTATCTATGGTAAATATCACTAACTTTCAAATTCTTTTAAATACAACATCTTTTTAAGAACAGTTTATGAAAAGACTTCTATATGGTAAAATTAGTAAAAAGTATACACATACAGGAAACAGAATTCTGGACCTGGAGTTCAGATGCAAAGATTATATTTGAAGTTAAAACAGGACAGCTATTGTCCAAGGAAGAAGAAAACCTGCCATTGAACTTGAAACTGCAACATCAACTCTTCCCTTGGTCTCCAGCCTGCCAGCCTGCCCTGAAGATTTTGGACTTGCCAGGGAGCTAATTATGTGAGCTAAATTTTAAAAATAAATCTAGATATAGGTATATGGATTAGAGATAGAGATATATCAATATATCTAGATATCCATATAGATATACATCCTATGGATTCTGTTTCTCTAGAGAATGCTGACGTATATACCACCCTAACACACACAGGGCTTTTGTCGTGTTGTGCCACATCTTTTACTTCTTTTCTTATAAAGTATCAGAATTTTGTTTGTTTCCTTCTGACTGGCAAAGTGAACAGCTAAAGTGAGTAAAGTAAAATCTTCAAGTCCTCTCTGCCTTTGCAGAGTGCTCAATATCTGCTCTTGGATAGATCAGGTAAATAAGAAGACTGATTTCTAAAGACATGAGGTTCTACTGTCTAAAAGATTTAACTACAAGAATCATAATGTAGCTGTATATTTTAAGTTACTAATTATTTGTTTTCTCCCTTTACTTTTCCTTTACTCTACTCCCTTCCAATTCTAGCTTTGGTCTTCATTCCCTTAGGAGACTCTATGTCAGGGTAGAAAAAAGAAGTAACCCTTCATCCATCCTGGCAGTGTTTTCCACAGAGCTTAAGCCTGAGCTTATTCCAGAGGGCATATAGGAGATAACAGGGAAGGGAAGAGCAAGGCTTCTCCACTCCTGAGTGGAAAGCAACAGTCAGTGACTTACTCAGGCTTCATGGCACAACTCTGGAATTGGGGTTGGGGCAAGTACTTGTCCACTGACCAAGCAGAATGACAGCTCTAACATATAATAATATTGAATGCCTACTAGGTGTCAGGCCCTATATTAAGAATTCTTACATGTATTGCAACTATTATTTTCTCCATTTCCTTAAAAAGTAAATTTCTTTTTCCAAAATCAGACATCTTTTAAGAGGTGGTTGTGCCATAGTGTGTTCCAGAGTCTTTATCTAGAATCCTAACCTAAATGGTCAAACTCTAAAGGGCTTATATAATTAACATGAGCAAAAAAAACTGCAATGTCAAGGGCTACCACTGGATAACAAAAACAGAGTTTTAAAGTCTACATTAGACTTTAAAAAATATTTACACAGTTAATTCAGTACATTGACTACTGATTGGAATAAATTAAAGAATACTTCTTTAGAATTTATATCCCTTTTGGGTTCTGCTATGTTTATTCATATTTATAATAATAAAAATATAATATGCTAATTAGACTGGACAGCCAAACAACCACCCAGACGACCTTCCAGACAACCTTCTAGACAAAGCTAGGGCTGCCAGGGTCAAGGCAGCTGCCGCAGCTAGGAGGACTGAGCCCCTTGCACAAATTTCGTGCATCAGGCCTTAGTTAAAGTAATAATTTGATAAACAATCTTCAAGAAAGACATATTACTCACATGTTTACATCATCGTCATTTAACAACTGCATCACCAACAGGGTAATATGAAAGGAACCATCCCCGGTCATTGCCTTGGCCAGGCGCTTATCTTGTTGGATTACTGCATTCTGCAGGATCTTAATTCCTTTTGTAACCTAATCCACATACATACACATAGGACAGAGATTAGGTAAGCAACATTTCCTTATGGCAAAGTGTGAATCAAGAAGAAACACAGGCAACCACCAAAAGTAGAAATGTCAAGATTCTTCAACCAAACAGAACTGAATCGTCTACTGAATTTGAATTCTCAAATATCCTAATAAGTGATTTGGAAAGCTTAATAGGATGCATAAGTTTGTCAAATCATACAATGCTTACCCAGTTTAAGAACATCAAGCCTAACACTGTTATTTTATAAATCGGGTCACTAAGTTGAGGAGAAAATCTTTCAATGGCCATGCATCTCTTCAGAACCTTGTCCTTGAATATACAGTGTGGTTTACTATAATTAGGATCTTTCCTTTAAAAAGTTTTATTTCTGCACAGAAAGATCAAGCCATCATACAACAGTCCATTTCTGTTAGAAGTCATATTTATCAATTCCCTAGCGAATATGTCTAAGAACCCAGTCTTCATGGCTTCAAGATTTTTAAAACAGCCACAATTTCAATAGGGATGACTGGTGTCATTTTCCCAGACATGTGAGGAGGGAGAGTGGCAAAGAAGTCCAAACACGTATATTAGAAAAGCCCTTACAATTTGCATTCAGTCAAAACCCCGGTTCCTTTACCAGCCTTCCCCTCTCACTACCTACCCTCCTCCTTTCCAGTTAGATCCAACTCTAGTCAGCTTCTAAATGTGAGTGTACTAGAAAACAGTTCACACAGAAAACGCAAACAGCACGGCCCTGAGAAAAGAGAGCAGAGAGGCCCTGAGGCAGCAGAATTAATCAGAGAGAAAAGGCCAAGGGGAGTGAAGGGCTGGCAACAGCAGCAGAGTCAGGAAAAAGACAGCAGAGATAAGAAAACACTGAATCAGGAGCACAGCAGACAGTCCTTGATACCAGACTAGCTGTTTTATCCTGAACAATGCTCCCATTATCTGAGGAATGTGACTGAGCAAATCCTGGGGTGTGACTGCTCGAGTATCTGTACAATAAATGCACACCACCCAAAAGAACCCCAGTGTTTCTCTATTCCTTGCAATCTGGAGGACCGAAACACAGGACAGCATTTCCCTGGCAGGAATTTACACAGTAACACCTAACATGGTATTTTCCTACTCAAGATGTCCCTTGTGTGACACCCAATAAAAGAATACTGATGGCCTGTTAATAACGTAATGTAAACGTCCACAGAGATCTTATAGAGAGCCACAGTTTCCTCCACACGGCACTGATAAAACTAAATTATAAACTCCTCCAGGGCAATACCCATTTCTTCTACCCCACCACCTTACCACAATGCCTGGTCATAATGATAAAAACGACATCTAACCAATGATACCAGTAACTAACCTTTATTGTGTGGCCACTAGGTGCTAGGCGCTATAGTAAGCTCTTTACACATACCAGTTCACTGAAGACTGTACAATCCTATGAGGCACATACTGGTATCATTTCTACTAAAAGAA